>JAECZO010000010.1:285450-351955 GCA_019188245.1 Novymonas esmeraldas | reverse complement strand
GAAGCGATGTGCGGCAGCGCGCGCGCGATCGGCTGTGTTGCAAGGGGGCTTTACAAGTTGTTTTTCTTTTTCTGTCCGCGCGTCCGTCTGTTCTGTTCTGTGGCGTGTCGATGCGGTGTGGCGCCTTTCGTGGAAAAAAAAAACCCCAAAAAACTGTACGCACTCCTCTCTTCTCCTCGCCTTTCCCCCGAGTGCGAGTGCGATGGGCACCCGCTGCGCCCGCTCCTCCGCCACCGTCGCTCCCCTTTCCTCACTCCTCCCCTCTCTCGTCCTCACGCGCTGCACCACTGCAGGCAGCGTGTCATCTCCTCCCTTCGTTAATCGATTCGCTTTCTCGTTGTTTCACTTGTTGTGGCTCCGTGTCCCCCCCTCGCTGTCATCGCGTCTCTGACGGGGGACTGAGCTCGTTCCATTGATCTGCCCTGACTCACTGACCAGCACCACAGACCCGTCTGGGGCTCACCGCCTCTCATCATCCCTCTCCCCTCTCATCCCTCTCCCTTCTGCCCCCGCATCATGGTGCCTTCACCATCATCTACAACCTCCTGACGTACACGGCAGGTGGTTGCTCGGTGATGATGAATGCGGCGCCTGTGCTGACGATTCGCCGGCTGGAGCAGTCGGGCACGGTCGGCGCGTCCACGATCACCTTCTACGGCGCGCAGATGTACAACGCCGTCACGTGGGCCTCGTACGGCATGTTCTCCATCTCCTACCCGCTGCTCATCGCCAACATTCTCGGGAACGCCGTGTCGACCTACTGCAGCCTCGTCTTCCTCACCGTGGCGCGTCGCGAGGAGATGGCCGGCCACAAGCTGCAGTTCACGACGTACTCGAAGAGTGTCATGACGTACGCCTTCTTCTTCCTGCTCAGCAGCGTGCATCTGATCCTGTGCATCATCTTCATCATGTCTGGGCAGCCGGAGGCAGCCAGGGCCCTGACAGGCTACGAGGGCAGCATTGCGTGCATTGTGATGCTGAGCGCGCCGCTCGCTGCCTTCAAGCACATCGTGACGACGAAGAACGCGGAGGTGTTGGCACCGGTCATGGTAGCATGCGCCTTCTTGAATACGCTCTTCTGGATCATCGCGGGCTCCATGGTCAAAGACATGTTCATCATCGTCCCCAACTCCCTGTGCTGGCTGGCCTGTTGCGCGCAGGTGGCGCTGCTGGTCAAGTACGGGCGGAGGCCCACCACAGGAACGGAGATCAAGCAGGCTATCGCCCCCGTTCCCTTTGATTAACCAGCCGCCGGGACCTGAGCAGGCGCACCTCCTCCCCACTACCCCTCAAGTGCTCGGTTGCACTCATGAGCAGAAGCGATGTGCGGCAGCGCGCGCGCGATCGGCTGTGTTGCAAGGGGGCTTTACAAGTTGTTTTTCTTTTTCTGTCCGCGCGTCCGTCTGTTCTGTTCTGTGGCGTGTCGATGCGGTGTGGCGCCTTCCGTGAAAAAAAAAAACCCAAAAAACTGTACGCACTCCCCTCTTCTCCTCATCTCCCCTCCCCCCCCGAGTGCGATGGGCACCCACTCTCTGCTCCTCCCGACTGAGGGGGCGAAGGCCTCCGCGGACACGCGTGCCCCTCTACTTCCCACGCAACCCTGCTCCTTCTACCCCTATGTCGTCGCCGCGGCTCGTTGGGGCGCCAGGCGTGCGTGTGCGGGGTGCCGAGGTGGCGGCGGTGGGGGGGCAAAGGGAGGAGCAGGAGGTGGAGTGGGCGATGGGGGATGGCGCTGGTCTCCTCCCCTCCAAAAAAAAAAGCTGTGGCGTCGGCGCGCGGGCGCCCCTCGCCGTCATGTCCGGTTGTTTGTTTCGTGTATTGGTGAGCGAGTGTGTGTGTGTGTGGGTGTGTGAGGCGACTTTGTCTGTCGACTAGAGTCCGACGAGGCACTCCACCTCGGCGCCGCAGTCGCACACCATCCAGCGGTAGGACTGCGCGTCGGGTGGCTGGTGGACGGCGCCGATCTGGCGGATCAGGTGCTGGGCGATGCACGCGCCGGCGACGGTGTCGCTGACGCAGTCTGGCACGCCGGCCCCGTGTGCGCCAGTCTGCAGCACCTCCTGCACGTCAGTGGCGGTGAGCTGCTGGAGTTGCAGTCTGCCCACGACCGCGTACGCCGTGGCGGCTGCAGCCGCGAACCCGCGCGACGCGGCGTCGGCCCGCACGTGCAGCAACAGCACCGCCTTCTGGAAGCCGCGCGGTCGCTGGGCCAGGAGGCCCGCGTCCGCCACGAGCCGGCGCCACTGCTCCGCCAACGAGTGCTCCGGCAGCCGGCTGTAGAGGAAGAGCGCCAGGACGGTGGAGCCGCAGGTGATGTGCAGGGCCACCACGTCGGCTGCCAGCGGCGGTGTGCCACACAAGTGCGGTGCGGCGTCCTTCACGGATGCCAGCGCCGCCACCGTCACGCGCGTCGCGCACACGCTGTCCAGCTTCGCCGCACTGTCGTAGACGGCTACGTAGGGGTTCAGGCGACACAGCGCGCCACGTGCGCGGGCGCCGCGCGTGTCGCCGACGGCGTCCTGCATCAAGTAGTTGGTGGCCGCGTCATCGTCCGTCACGTCGCCGGCGTCCATCACGGCGACCGCCTGCACACCCGCCAGTGCCAGGTTCTTCGCCGCCTCCGCCGCCGCGCCGGCAACGCCGAGCAGCGCTACGCCGGTGTGCATCAGTTGCTGTTGGGTCGACTTCCCCCACAGCCGGATCTGCCGGTCGTAGCGGACCGCCTCGGCATCGCTCATGACCGCACACCAGTCGGAGGGGGAACACACACAAAAGTAAGTGTACGTGTCGAGGGAACGAAGCAGGGGGCGGTGCGTGCGTGTGCGTGTGTGTGTGTGTGTGTGCGTGTGTGTTCTCCAGAGTTGTTCAGGCACCGTCGGGAGAGAGACAGAGAGGGTGTGGCGAGAAGGAGAGGGAGGTGGGGGAGGTTGACACTTGTGTGTCTCACGGCATAATGCCGACTTTGTTTTTCTCTCTTGTTTCGGTACGTGAGTGAGTTGGTGGGTGGATGGGTGGCGGCGCTTCGCAAGTTCGCGCTAATGAGCAGCGGATGAACTTGTCGCGGAGAGAGAAGGAAGAGGAAAGGAGAAGGGGGAGAGGGAGAGAGAGAGAGGGCGCCCGCCCGCCATCGCCGTGTCACGGCTACAGGTCGTAGGCGCCACCGCTCATGACATCGCTCACCCAGGTGCACGATCGCGGACAGAGACCGCGGTGCGCATCCCCCAGATCATTGCGACCGCTCAGCAGCTCCCCCCACTGCAGCCCCTCCTTTACCCACTTCTTCTGCAGCTGGGTACAGGCCTCCTCGATACCAGACGTCAGGGCGTCGTCGTCGAGCGGGGCCGACTCCATCAGCAGGCTGTAGGAGCTGTGTACAAGGTCGGTGTGCGTGCTCGGTAGCAACCCGCAGAAGGCGTGCTCGAAGAAGGCCTCCACTGCCTCGCGGCTCAGCTGCTTGCCGTCGCACACGTGCGGCATGGATAGCCACGGGACCTTCGATCGCGACTGCGCCGCCAGCATGGTCGCATACCTCTTGACCGACGCGTCGGCGCGCCCGCGGTCGCTGGAGCACGTGCGGGTCCACGAACGCAGCACCGACCACGCGCTCTCCACGCGCTCGCAGCACGTGACGGCCATGATGTTGTCTGCTGCGTCCGCGGCGTCGTCGTCGGCGTAAGCAACGTCTGCGGCGAGGCAGCACAGGAGCGCAGCGGTGACCAGCACGTGCAGCAGCTCGCGGTGAGTGGGGTACATGATCAGCTCCGCAAGTGTGTGTGCGTGTGTCGGATGAGTGTGTGCGTATGCGTGTGTGTGTGTGTGTGTTCGTCGTGTGTCTTTCGCCCTGCATGGAGCATGGGGCGACCGTCGCGGTGATGGCGAACAGAGGGGAGAGGGAGAGAGGAGAGAAGTTTGCGTGTCGCGGACGGCCTGTATGAAGGTGTCGGCTATCACGCGGTGACCCAGTGCATCGGGATGTGCGGAACACCTGTCCGTTCTCTTGCTCCTTCCGCCCCACACGAAGCCAAAAAAAAAAAAAAAAGAAGGTAAGCGAGACCGCAGCGCCTCAGTGCTACACACACAAACACAAATACACAAACACACACAGACACACATAAGGATGTAAAGCAACCGCCCGCCCGCTGAGAGGCGTAACACTGAACCACACGAGACCGACAGAGAGACAGAGAGAGAGTTGGCGTTATCGGACTTTCTTGGCCTCGTCGGCAACGCTGCCGCCGCTGCCACCGATGATGACGGTGTCGATCTCAACGCCGGCCTCGCGGCTGCGGCGCACCAGCTCGTCACCGAAGGCGTACGCGGGTGTCAGCACGCCGCCCTTCAGCGTCCCGCGGCGTGCGAGTGTCAAGGCGCTGAGGGCACACTCGCCGAGGAACAGCGCCGTGGCTGTGTAGGCGTCCTCCTTGGCGATCATGGTCGTCTCCACCCGCCGGCCGGACACCGTCTCGCCAACAAAGTCGCAGCGGAAGTCGGACTTGGCCATCGCCTCGTCGGTGGGCCCGATGCCGGTGCCGGTGAAGTACTTGGCGATTAGCCAGCGCCGCACTGGGGCGATCATCACAGCCATGAAGATTGCGTAGGTGGCGAGCGTGAGGCGCACGACTTGGGCAAGGGAGCCCTGCATCGCCTCCACGTACACCGCGGAGGTCCCCATCAGACTGTTGGTGCGCCGCACCAGCCGCTCATCGCCGGCGGCGGCGAGGAAGAAGCCGGTGAAGCGGCCGTTCTCGTACCACACGCCGTACCGCGTCGGCGCACCCGTCGGCTGCACGCCCGTCTCGGGCACCAGCGCGAGCGGACTCATGTCCTCCGTGGACATGGCGTCCATCACGCACGCCACCGAGTTCATCGTGCCGTTGGAGACCCCGGCGGGGTTGCCTTGGAAGTAGCCGCGTACCACCGTCACGGGCTCGGGGGCCTCGCGGTGGACGACGTAGTTGCCAAGGTCAGCCGGCACGCAGTCGAAGCCGCAGCACGGCACGATCACCACGCCTTTCCGCGCCGCCTCGGCGTGGTGTGCGGCGATCGCGCGCCGCACAAACGCGATCTCGCCGGTGGAGTCCACGTAGTGGGTGCCGTGGCGCACACACGCCTCCACCACAGGCATGCCGACCCGCGTGAACGGACCGGCGCACGCGATGACGCACGCGGCCTTGGCGCACACCGCATCCACCGTCGCCGGCTGGTCCGCGTCGGCGACAAACGTTGGCACGTCAATGCCCAGCTCCGCCTTGAGAGCCGCCAGCTTCGCCTCACTGCGTCCGGCGATGCCCCAGCGGCCCGCCACCTCCGCCTTGCGAGCAAGGTAGCGGCACGCAAGACGCCCCGTGAAGCCCGTCGAGCCCAACACGATGATGTCGAGCTTGGCCGTCATCTCGCGCGTGTTTGTACGTCCGTGTTCGGCTGGGTTCAAGAAAAAAAAAAAAAGGAAGGGAGGGGGACGCACAAGAGGGAACAGAGCGCTCACGCTCGAAAAAAAAAAAGAAGTAGACTACACACACACACGCAAAGGACGCACACCAATAGAAAGAAGGAGGGGACGATGTGAGGCGGTGAACAGCAACTGTGCACTGACTAGCACAGAAGGCGCAGTGTGTGCGTGTGTCGGGTATTTGTGTTCTGATGTGCCGTATCGGCAGAATAAGCGATGCAGAAGAACTGCACGGTGACGGGGTGACGGGGTGACGTGAAGAGGAACGGAAAGAGATGCAAAGTCAAATACTCCGTTTTCTTTGTATTTCTTTTTTTTTTTTTGATGGAGAGGAGTGATGGGGATGAAACGCTGAGCGGACAGTGCCGTGTGTGTGTGTGTGTGTGAATCTGCCGCGTATGGGTTTGTGTGTCTCTGTGCGTTTGTGCGCACACTGGCAGGCGTGCGGAAGACAAAGATGCAGAGGAGCGATGCAGAGAGAGAGAGAGAGAGACGAAGAGGAATAGGAGAGGTCGGCCGTCCGGAAAAAAAAAGAAAAAAAACAGCATCGTACGCTGCATTGCGCGAGAGGAGAGCCGTGGCAGAGCGAAGACGTGATCGAGAGTGGGGGACAGGTCGCTTCGTCCGCAGCAGAAGGTGTCCCTCGTTCTCGTCGCTGCCCACGGAGGCAAGCCATGCCACCCCCCACACCTTCGTCTCTGCACTTCTTTGCCCCGCCTCAGCAGCGGGTGAGTACGAGATGGGGAGTTGAGAAACACACAAGCGAAGGAGCGAAACGAAAGAAAAAAAAAAAGAAACACCAGCATCTAAGAACGTCTACGAGTGAACCACAAAACACACACACACACACACACATATATACGCAGTGCTGCTCCAGCGGCGAGAGATGCAGAGCAGGCGGACGGCGGCGCGGCGTACCACCACCATCACCATCACCATCACCACGCGCTACCGGGTGTACTGCTTGCTGATGCTCTCCTTCACCGCGTCGAGCTTGTTCTGCTCCTGCTGCAGCTCCGCCTGGACACCGGAGAGACGGTGCCTCTCCGCGGCGAGCGACTGCTGACTGCGGGCCTTGTCCTGTGCCTCCTGGTGGAGGCGCCGCTCGCGCTCCTCCGCCTCGCGGCGTGAGGAGAGGTCGTACATCTCCTTCTTCTCCTTCTCTGCCGCCAGCAGACGCTCGCGTTGCACCACGATCCTGGACGCCTCCCGCGCCAGCCGTTCCGCCACGGCAAAGCGCTCCTGTGCGGCGTCTCGGCGCAGCCCCGCACGGTCGAGGACGTCCACGAGGAAGTCGACGGCGGCGGCGGAGAGCGGGGCGGCACAGGTCGGCTGGCCAAGCGTCTGCAGCACCAGCTCGCGGCGCAGGTCGTATGCGCCGCCTGCAGCGATGCCGGATGATGAGGCGACACCCCCGGCGTCGTCCTCGGTGCCACGTGCAAAGTGGAGCGCCTCGGTCGGGTCGTATAGCCGCTGCTCCTCTCGCATGCACTCCTGACGCGTACGCAGCTCCTCCTGGATCCTCCGCTCACACGCCTCCAGATGCTGCAGCTCCTCGTCGCGTTGCTGCCGCTCGACCCAGTCATACCACTCGCCGACGCGCTCGTAGATGCACGCACGTGCGCCCTCCTCCGCGGCGACGATCTCGCACAAGCGCGTGTGCAGTCCGGCCAGGACCGCCTCGGCGACGTAGCGCTCGAGGAGAGCGACCTTGGCACGTGTCTCCGCCCTGGCGGCGAGCTCGACGCGGGCGATGTACGACCGCTGCTGCGTCTCTGCCTGAAGCAGTTCCACCTGAGCACGGAAGCGTGCGGCGTCGATGGCGCGACAGCGCGCCTCTAGCTCGTCGCCGCACAGACGCACCCACTCCTGCGCCTCCTCCAGTGCCACCTGCGTAACGGCCTCCACCGCGTCGCGGTCGGCCTTGGCGCGCGCGTGGTGCTGCAGCACAGCGCGCTCCTCAAGCTCGCGGCAGGTGCGAGCCATGGTGGCTCTGAGGAGCTGCACGTCGTGCTGCTCCTGCCTCTCCAGGTCGCCGCGCTGCGCCGCTTCGCCGTCCACGACGGCTGCACGCGCCTGGAGCTTCGCTGCACACCACTGCAGCACCTGCTTCTCCTCCACCGCCATGCGCGACAGAAGGTCAAAGCGCGCGTCGTGCTCCGCGCTGGCGAGCGCGATGGCGGCACGCTCAGCGGCGCCGCACAGCTCCACCCGCGCTCGTGCTTTGGCGGCGATGCAGTCCGCCACCGCGACCTCGCCGCGCGCCGCGGCGCTCTCCAGCGCCGCACGGGCAAGGGCCTCCTCCGCCGCGACCGTCTGCTGCTTCTCCTGCACGCAGCGGTGCAGGAGCCCCGCCCTCTCCTCTGCCCTTTGCGCCGTCCACGCAGCGCGGCCAACGGCCTCGTCGCGCTCCAGACACATGAGCGCGGTGAAGGCGGCGTCCTCCGCCTCCTGCACATCACCGAGTCTCTCCAGAGCGAAGAGGAGAGCGGAGTACTGGTGCGCACATCGCTCCGCCGCAGCGGTGTAGAGAGCGTCCTCGTCCGCCTGCATGTGAAGAAACAGCGCCCGGTATCCGTCCTCAGCAAGGTCGCAGACCGCCTGCCGCTGCGCCGCCTCTGCGTTGCCGAGCGCGACGCGCTGGCGCTCGAAGATGCAACGGCGCTCGTCGATGAACTCCGCCTCCTCGACCATCTCCTCACGGAGGCGCAGCCGGGTGGCGGCCTCCTCCATCACGACATCGCCCCTGCACTGCTCCGCGGCCGCCACGACCGCCTGTCGCAGCTGGGCGTTTCTGTGCATCGTCTCCCGGTGGGCGGTGGCGTGGGCGGCGATGCTCTCGAGGCCCGCGGCGTACTGACGGCACACCTCCTCTCTGCTCTCCGAGTAGCTCGCACAGAAGCGGTGCTGCTCGGCGACCTGCTCACCCATGATGTTGCGCGCCTCCACCTCGCGCGCCTGCAGCCGATGCCACTGACACGCCTCGTTGTACCGCAGCGCCTCGCGCGTCGTCGTCTCGCGCTGGCGCAGCCGCACCGCCTGTGCTGCGTAGCCGTAGCGCCACGTGATGCTCGCATACCCCTCCCGCTCCCGCGCTAGCGTCGCGTGCCGGGCGGCCGCCTCGCTTGACTGCAACGCGAGGAGAAGCCCGTGCTGGTCGGCGGCGCAGACGACGGCGACTCGCCGCATCGCCTCCTCGGCACAGAGCTGCTGCCGGTACGCCGACTCCTGGAGCACGACGCGCACGGCGTGGCGTCGCATCAGCTCGATGGTGTGCAGGCTCTCCATCCACGACTCGTACCGCCCTGCCAGGCGGGCACGCTGGCGGGTCTCCTCGCTGCGGAGGTCGTCGGTGCTGCGGGCGAGCTTGGCGCGCTCGTACGGGGTGTTGAGGCGGAGGCTCTCCAGCTTCTGCCGCGTCACGGCCGGGTCCACCTTGATGCTGCACGAGTCACACCCGAGCTGCCCGCAGACGAGGCAGCGACTGCAGGACGGGTACTGCCACCCCACCGGCGGGGGCGTGTGTGAGCACCGCTCTCGCACGGTGGTGAGCACCGGCGTCGCGGGCGGCGACACCGTCGGGGAGGGCAGCGGCGGCACATTCTCTGAAGGTTCGGTGCGCGGCCGGGACACCGGCCGGCCGCCGCCGCTGCTGCTCTGCGGCCCAGTGGAGGGGAGGCGCGGGCGCCGGCGAAGTCGCAGGGCGTCGCTCGGGGGCGGCTGCGACATGGCCCGGGACCTCCACTGCCTCTCTCTCACTCTACACGGCTGCCGATGGACCTGGTGCGCGTAGAGGGGGGGGGGGGGGGGAGGTCTCTGGACTTGGAGCAAGACGAACGGCGCAGAGAGGAGGTGTGTGCACGTGCGTGTCTGTGTGTTAGAAGGTGCGCCAACGCGCTGGTGGATGGCGGCGCGGCGCGTCTCTGCGTGCACCCCGTGCGTCCCACACACACTACTTCTCTCTCTCTTCCGATACCTTCTGTGCCGGCGGCTGTCGATCTCGTAAATGTGTTTGTGTGTGTGTGTGTGTGTGTCTGTCTGTCTGTCTGCGTCTATGAAATGAACGTACGGCACGCTGCTTTGCTGTCGACTATCCTCACAGCTGTCTTGACAAGCAAAACAACGCAGAACCACCCGAGGAGTGCCAGGCGTGTGTGTTTGTGTGTGATAGTGTGGAGGATGAGGATGGGAAGGTGGTGGTGAAGGTGCGCGTGACGCAACGGTGCCGGCGCACACCAAGTGCTCACTCGCACAGCAGAGTGACCCAACCACCTCACAGGATGCGATGCGACCAGAGGCGAATACGCCGAGCAGGAGGGGGCAAATGACATGGGAGAAGGAGGAGGGAGGAAGATGTACTTTTTTTTTTTGCGCCTCTGCGACATCATCCATCACCCTGCGATGCGTCACTGCTCGACTGGTACTGCGCTGTGTCGATGATGGAGGTTCAGACAGAGGACGTGAGAGGAGTGGGAGGTGGAGACGATTCGGCAGAGTAGACGCCGCCGAAGTGCGCCAAAGACGCACGTCGCAAAGAGAAGAAAAAAAAAAGCACGAGGAGGCAGTGGAGCTTCGGACCGCCAACGCACACTCGTGACGCACAGAGATACACACTGATAGAGAGAGAGAGAGGCGCCTGTCTCCCCACCTCTCTCCCCCGCCCCCGGCCCCCGGCCCCCGTTTTGCACGGACGCGGACACCGTTGCGGTTGCCCCTCTAGATGTTCAGCTCGAACTCCTTCTTCCACGCTTCGAACTTCTTGATGTTGTCGGCGTTGATGCTGCTCGGCACCTTCTTGAGTGCCGCCATGAAGTCGCTCATCGTGATGGGCTGCTCGGCGACCTGCCGCCCGATTTCTGCGGCGTTCTCGCGCAGCGTCGCCTTGTCCGCCTCCTTCATGAAGCGCCGCATTGTCATCATGGCGGCATCGCGCACCAAGTTGGTGATGTCGGCCCCGCTGTAGTGGTGGCCCTCGAGCATCCTCGACAGCTTCGCGAAGTCCACGTCGTCGCCGAGCTTGATCGCGTTTGTGTTGATCTTGAAGAGCTCCACGCGGTCGGCGGCGTCGGGCAGGGGGATGTAGATGCGCTTCTCGAGGCGCCGCCGCATCGCTTCGTCGATGTCCCACGGGTGGTTCGTGGCGCCGAGCACCATGACGATCTTGCCGGCATCCACGCCGACGCCGTCCATCTGCGCGAGGAGGGTGCCCTTGGCGCGGCGCGACGCCTCGTGCTCGTCGCTCCCGCCACGCTGCCCGCAGAGAGAGTCGATCTCGTCGATGAAGATTGTGCTGGGGGCGTAGTGGCGTGCCATCTCGAAGAGCACGCGGATCAGCTTCTCACTGTCGCCGCGCCACTTGCTCGTCAGCGTGGCGGGGGAGATGTTGAAGAACGTCGTGTTGCACTCCGACGCGACCGCCTTGGCGAGCATCGTCTTGCCCGTACCGGGCGGGCCATACATGAGCACCCCCTTCCACGGACGCCGGATGCCTTGATAGTAGTCCGGCATCAGCACCGGGTACACCACCGCCTCCTCCAGCAGCCGCTTCGCCTCCTCGAGGCCGGCGATGTCGTCCCACGTCACGGGCAGCTTGCCGACGTGCATGTCCGCCTCGATGAGTTGCACAAGCTCCTCTTCGCCAGGTCGGCCAGCAAAACGCGCTGCTGCTGCGATCTTTCCCTTTGGCCGTCCACGTGCGCCGACGCCGGTCCCGCCAGACGCGGCAGCTCCGTGGCGGACACCACCACCACCTGCCGCGCCGACACCCCGCCGCACGGGTACGGCACCGCCGCTGTTCGACGCGGTGCGACCCACTCGCAGCGGCGGCGGCGGCGGCGACGCGGACGTCGTGGCGGGGGAGCCGCTGCCGGAGAAGGGCGGTGGCGAAGAGGTGGAGGACGGGGTGGGCGAGGCGACGGCGCCGCTGCGGGCCAGAGGCTGACGCAGGCTCGTCGGGATTTGCGGACCCTCGGCGGGTCCGAAGCGGTCCTTGTCGCCGTACAACTTCTCGTTCTGCACACTGACGTAGGCGCCACCGCTGCTGGAGAGCGAGGCGCCGACGCGGGCCTTCTTCACACCGGGCCGCGGCACGACCACCCGCTCGGTACTGCCGCTGCGGCGGGTCTCATCGCGCTCCGCCTGCTCGCGCCGCCGCGCTGCACTGGGGTCGACGAAGAGTTGCAGCTCCATCTGTATCTCACGGATGACGAGCGCTTCCGCCTCGAGCTGCTCCAGCAGCCCCGTCCATTGCCCACGCAGCGCCGCGTCGCTGAGGCCGCTTTTGTAGGAGGTGATCTCGTGGCGGGTGCTGCCGTAGAAGCGCAGCGCCGCGTCGTAGTCGCAGTAGAGAGCGCAGCTCCGGGCGGCATGCACCGCCTTCGTGATTTCGGCTGCCACTGAGACAGGCATGTCTGCACCCGCCGCTGGCGGTGGAGGGCTGATGGGGAAGAAGTCCAGCTCGCTTGGGCTACTCAAGACGGCGCGCACACCGCCACAGCACCGCGATCAGAGAGCGTGAACAACAGCACAGTGCAGGGGGGGGGGGAGGAGGAGGGGGAGGAGGAAGGGAGGAAGGAGAAGAGGCGACACCACGCGAAGAGTAAGCGACTTGGTGCGTGCATGTGTGCGGTTGCGCCGTGAGGGCCGAGGAAGAGTGAGGAGAGGAGAGCAAGTGATGAGGCAATGGGAATGGAGTCCAGCACGCACTGCAACTGCGTCTCTGTGTGTGTGTGTGCAACGGAGATCGATAGCAGCGCACCGACGCCTTGCGGCAGCAGATGGGCTAGTGCGCGAGACGTACACAGGCAAGCGCACACGCGTTGATTAAGCCTCCATGGGCGTGTTCCAGCATGCCATGAGTGCCCTCCGCCCTCCCCATCTCCTGCTACACACTGCTCTCGCTTTTGTCCGCCTTGGTCCCCACGCCAACCCCAACTCTCTCCCTCTGTCTCTCCCACACTGACCTCCCCTGCACTGCGTGGCTGCGCGCTCACTGCCTGCCGGGCGTGCGTGGAGAAGAGGGGAGAGAAAGAGAGAGAGAGAAAGAGAGTTCGACTTGTGTGGGCGGCGGGGACGAGGCGGGACCTTGATGCACGTCTCTCGTGTGTATTTGTCTGGAATCAAATGCCCCGGCTCTGGTGACACTTCACCGTCACAAACCAACGGACCACCAACTACGTGATCTGGACTGTACACAGACGCTCCTCACCACCCACATGTACACACACGTACACACACACACACAGTAACAATTACGCACGCACGCGTCCACGTGTGCGTTATCACAGAGTCCCTGCGGCAAAGAAACAACGATACCCGAACCCGCTGCGAGCGGACTGTAAAACAACAACAACAACAACAACAGAGACAGAACGGCGACAAAAAAAAAAAAAAAGAAGAGGGAGAGAGAGCACACCGATGGTTCACCGGCGCCTGTCCTTACCTCTGCTCCTCCTCTCACGCACGCCAGTTGTAGTGCCCCCAAAACGACAACCATGCTGAGCGGCACATACACACACACACACACACACACAAACATACACAACACGCTCACACAGGGAGTCCAGACGCAGCATACAGACAGCCACACATACATACACTCACAACCAACACGAGCACATTAGACAATGTTAACACAAATCTGGGAGCACGTGGCCGGCAGCCGAGCCACAAGCCACGCAGAGCGAAAAAAAAAAGAAAAAAGGCTGCAGAAACAGCTCTCACAGAGAGAAGGGGAGGGGGCGGGAGTGCTGGGGTGGTCGGCGCTGCCCTTGCCGCGCCACCAACTAGGAGTGAAGAGTGGCTTGAGAGCAGGTAGGAGAGAGCGCTGCGACAACCACTAATGCCGGTTGCGTGCGCGCACACAAACACACATACGACAGCGCTGTGCTATGCTCCTCCTCTCTGTGTCCCTCTCCACGTTCCCCAGTTTCCCCCTTGGCGTAACACAGCTGTCCGCGTACCCTCCTTTCCTCCCTTTCTTTTTCTTGTTTCTGTTTTTTTTTTTTTCGTGTGTATTTGTGAAGAGATGCAGACGGTCCGGCGGCACAGCCGCTCTGGATGGAACTGATGGGTTCCATCTGTTGGTCCTGTGCACGAGCCTCTCTGATGGGGGTAAGAAGAGCGACGGGAACTGAGAAAGAAAGGAAAAAAAAAAAAAAGAAATGGAGCGGTTGGCTCCGCTCGTCTCTGCGTGTCGCGACAGCCTCAACTCCCTTCTCTCCTCGCCTCCCCCCACACCCGATAGAGGTCCGATAGACATAAAAAAGGGGGGAGGAGCTCTACCTGCTGCAGTGTTGGACACCGCACTTGTTTCTCTTTTTGTTTTGTTTGTTTTTCATTTTTTTTTTTTGCCTTCTGAACGCTCAGAGACATTTTCTTTTGGGGCTTTTTTTTGTTGTTGATTGCTTCCTGGACGAGGTGGGCGATGACGCGTACACACACTCACAAACTCACACACACTCACACACACAGACACACAGACACAAAGACACACAGACACACACACAAAGACAGACACACACACAGACACACACACGTGGGAGGGAGAGAGAGAGCAAGAGAAGAGGGCAGAGACAGAACAACGAGTGGAGAGAGTGGGGAGGAGAAGGAGGGTAAAATGAAAAAAAAAAGAAGAAGAAAAAGAAAGATGGCGGAAACCTGTGCGTGACTCGTAGAGGAGGAGGGGCGTCAGAGGCAAAACAAGGCGAGGACACACACAAACACACGCACACACAGAGAGAGAGGGAGAGGGGAGAGGTGGAGGAACAATGGGAGGGTGCGAGGCAGAGGGAGAGATGACCGGTGAAGAGGGAGGCGGAGGAGGAGATGACAACTGCATGGCGGGTCGCCGCCATGCTCCTCTCCGCCATACACGCGCCTTGAGAGTGGAGGGATAGACAGAGGAGAGAGAGAGAAGGTGGGAGGGAGGGGGGCGTAGTAGTGGTGATGGTGGCAGAGATGAAGCAAAAGTGAGGGGAGAAGTGCACAAGAAATAGAAACAGAGACGGAGTACACAGAGAGAGAGAGAGAGAGACGGTGCGGTTGGAGAGGAGGAAGGGGGAGGTCAGGTGGGCCGACAACGACGACATCAGCGCCGCGGAGCTGAAAAAAAAAAAAAGTGAGCTACAGTTCTCCTCCCCTCCTTAAACACACTTGGAAACACACGCACACACACACACACACACACACACACACACACAGTCAGGAGCGGAAGAGGAAACGTGGAGTGAAGCGACGAAGGAGAGACGGGGGAGGGGGCGGGGAGGGAAAGGTGGTGTCCACAACGTGTAAGGAGCGTGTGAAGGCTGAGAGGGAAGGGGAGAAAGAGAGCTGGGACGAAGGGGACGCGGTGCAGAGCTACATGGTACGCTGGCCGACACACAGTGTGAGCCAACACCAGCGGAACACAGAGACACGCAAACATCGAGAGCAAAAAGCGCCTCTTCCTCTTCCCCCTTCACACACATGCAAACAGACACACACATACACACCTCCTCCATCCGACTCATCCACAGCCGCGTCAAGACCAACCGTGTTCTCTTCTTGACTGCACGTGCTTGTTTTTTTTTTTTTTTTTGTGTGTGTGAGACTGTGTGTAACGGCGAGAGGGGAGGAGAACGAGCTGAACACAAGACAGAGACGAAAGGTAAAACGAGAGTGCGCATGTGCGCAACACGCATACTGTGGTGGGAGGTGTGACGGCGGCATTTGATACCCGCGTGTTGGTCTGTGAGGGGTAAAATTGAAAATAAGGCACGATGCTGCAGTCACTACACACACACACACACACGGGTTGAAGGGGGCCTCATACACGCACGCTCGACGACATCTGAAGAGGAGCGAACAGAAACGGAAGGAGGAGAAGTGCACGATGCAGCGGTGCAGAGGGAGCGACAATGTCTGTGCACGCGTCTGTCTGTCTGTCTCTGTGAGGAGGTGTGCGGTGCGTGGTGTCCACTGCGTCGTCTCTCCCGCACTTGCTGAAAGAAGAAGGGAGAAGAAAGAGAGAAAGTGAAGGTCAGGCAACAGCCGACATGCGCGGTGATTAGAGCACCTAAACAAGAAGAGCTAAGAAGCGAGCACCCGAGTACACACACACACACACACACACACACACACACACACAAGCTGAGAGAAAGAGCAAGGGAGAAAGAGAGAGAGAGAGAGATGGAGGAGAGACGCAAACAAAAACAAAAACAAAAAGCAAAGGAAAGAAATGCGGCGGAACAGACGATGAAATGAACAACAACAACAAAAAAAACACGGAAATACGCAAATACGGAGAAACTGCAGCGCAGGGGTGGCACGGCACAACACAACATAACACGACATGGAAAAGAGAAAGCAAAACAAAACAAAAAAGAAGAAGAAGAAGAAGCTGGATGAAATGAAAAAAGAAAAAAAGAAAAAAAAAAGTGAGAGTCCCGCAGGTGCGCGCATGCGCACAGAAAAGAAGAGCAAAAAAAAAAAACGCAAAAAAATGAAGACACACACACACACACATGCACACGGCCAAGCAGATGGACAGCGTGGCTATGTGAGTGTGCCTTGGAAAGAACCATATCACTAGGGAGCAAGGAGTGCGCATTCATGAGTGCATCTCTGCGCGTGTGTGTGTGTGTGCGTGTGTAAAGAGAGTTGGAAGAGGACGAATACAGTGCATGCGGTACTCCATCAAGAAGTGCACCCTTTCACTCGACGATCCAACAACCGACACACACACACACACACACACACATACACATATGCGTGTATTGGGCAAATCACGGGCAGCACTCGGAGGTGCACACTCCCACATACCCCCCTCACTCTTGCCTCCTTCCATAGACACAAAAACTCTCACACGGGCACCGAGTGTAGGGAGAACGGAGAAACAGAAAAAAAAAAAAGTGCACGCACACGCAAGGAAACACAGAAGAAGACACACGAACAAAGAAAGAGAGATTCCCCAGACGGTGTGGAGCCGGTATGGTGCCGCGCGTGCGTCGCGCCATCTTGTTCACCCGCCACGTCTCGCAGACGCAGAGACGACGACTCTGAAAAAAAAAAAAAAAACACACACGTACACACATATACACAAACAAGAAAGGAGAGAGAGAGTAGGCACCATTCGAACAGAGAAACACACATGGTGCGGTCATTCATGCAAGACAGAGGTGAGGGAGTGAGGGAGTGAGGGAGGCGACGCTGACACACGCCTCCTTGCTTGCCAGACCCACAAAACAGCGGTGTATGAATGTGCATGGATGTGTGTGTGCGTGTGTGTGTGTGGGAAGGACAGGGCCGGGGCCACGATCAGGCCTGAACAGTGCCGGTGAGGAAGTCAACAAGGGAGGAGGCGCAGTGACGAGCAAAGGAGCGCGACGAGGCAGAAGAGACACGGTACCATCGATTCACACCACCGACAGCAGGCAGCACCTCCCCGCCCTCACTATTTACCGACAGATCGTGAGAGAAAGGCCTGAAGGGTGAGGAGGTGGAACAGAAAACACACACACGCACACGCACACGCACACTTACACGCAGCGCGCGTACTCACATGCGCGTCAGCGACCGCTACCGATCCCCTGGCGTACAAGAAAAAAAAAAAGCTGAACTCGATAGGGTGGGGAGAACAGATGCATACGGAAAGTGGAAAGAGGACGACCAAGAACAACAAAAAACATGAAATACAGAAACGGAGGAGAAGAGAAGACGGGGGAAGGAGGGAGAGAGAGAGGAGACAGCGGGGCTGCCGGTGACGGGTCGACGCGAGCGATACCGCGACGAGACATCCAAGCAAAGCACGCACACGGCCACGAAGAGGGAGAGACAGACGTAGCAAGGCTCGAGTGAGAGTGAGAGACGCGGAGGGAGAGGTGGTGAGGGGTGGGGATCGGGACGGGCACTTGCGTTGACAGCGTCCAGCGCAAGTAGTGCGGAGAGTCTGCAGGCACCTGTTCTGTGCATCCACCACCTGCCGCCGGCACTCGGCGGTTGAGATGAGCTCGAGGGATGAAAGAGAGGAAGGAGGGAGAGATACGGAGCGGTGGCGAGAGGGGGGACGGAGGAAGAGGGGGGGGGGACAGTAGCGTCGATGGCGGACAGCGAAAGGGGCACGCATGCACACACACACACACGTACACACAGAAAAGAAAACAGGACTCGAGAGTCGCCTGCCCCCACTCCCACTCCCACCCCCCCCCCTGCCGCCTGTACGTGGTACACAAACACATTCTAGAGAGAGAGAGAGAGGGAAGGTGACTATGCTTGTGTTCGTATTTCGCGCGTATATGTCTGTGTATGTGTCTGTATGTGTGTGTGTCGGGGGGGGGGGGAGCGAGAGGGCGGTGGGAGTGGTTTCAATGCCGGACACGAGAAGAAAGACAGCGCCGTCGCACGCCAAGACGATCCAAGGAATGCTTGACAGAGAAACAGAAGAAAAAGAGAGACACAGACACACAAAAACACAAACACACACACACACACACACACACACCTGGGGCCGTCGATTCTTCTAGTCCATCGTGAGGAGCAGAGAGGCGATAGGGCACACCAGCGACGACACACAAGATGCTTTGTACACGACCGCACGCCGCCGCCCCCTCTCATCACGCCGCCTTCTTCTCCCAACATCGACTAGAACGTGAGGGCAGAGGAGAGAGAGAGAGAGTGAGAGAGCAGAAAAAAACAAAAAAAAAAGGGGTATAGTAATGCGGTGAAGGCCGGACGAGACACAAGAGCACCATGTCGAGAGAGGGGAGGGAAGGGGTGCAACGCATCAGCGGAGAGTGACGGGTGAGAGGAGGGACACAGCCTGTATGTGTCTGTCTGTGTATGTGTATGTGTATGTGTATGTGGACGGGAGAGAGATGAGGAGGCTTTGTCAGCTCACGCCTCGTCGATGACACGATGAAATCAGGCAGAGATGGACAGGCGGCCGATGCATAGGAGAACAGGACTGACGTTAGTCACGACACACACACGCACACACACAGACACACACACACACGCACATAGAGGAAAGATTGAAGATAAACAGAGGAGAAGAAGAGTGGGGGATGAGGATGGAGAAGACGGAAGATAAGAGACGCAGCGAAGCAACCCAGAATTGAAGGGGGGGGAGAGGGAGAGGGAGAGGGGGATGGTGTGTATGAGCCAGTGTGTATGTGTGTGCCGGGTATGTGTGTTATCGCTGCAGTGGGGAGGGGCGCGTTCATGTGTGTGTGAGACAGCCTCTGCGCACAGTCAAAGAGTAGAGGTGATATGGAAAGAAGAGAACGCACTGGTGAAGGAACACGCTGGGGGCGACACACACACACACACAGACACACACACACGCACACACTCGCGCACACACACACACACATACACACAAGACTTGTGAAGGAAAGGGGCGAAGGGGGGGTTGGGGGGTTGGGACTGTGAACCAAACAAAAAGCAATGGCGTACACGCGGAAGGACACACGCACAGGAAGAGAGAGAGAGACACTCCTGTGCACGCACGCACGCACCGAGGGACTCGCAGATACAGAGAGAGAGAGAGAGATATGCGTACGGCAGACGAGGAAGTCACAGAGGTGAGCGTGAGAGCTGGTTTGCGTGCGCACGGAAGAAGGGCGGCAAGAGAACCTACAGCGGTGGCGGCTGCTGCGCCATCGACCACAGCGGCTCGTCGCGGCACTTCGCGCAGCCGCTGCCACGGTTCGATGTGACAGGGCGACTGCCCACGGCAGGTGCGCTTCACCGACAAGGAAGGAAAGGAGGTGGGTGGTGGGCCGCCGCGATCCATCGCCGCACGTTCCATCTCTGGTCCAGCACACGGACACACACGGGCGAGGAGCGAGCCGAGCACAGAGAGAGAGAGGGGGGGGGGGAGGGGCGGACAAGGCGCCAGATGGTGAGAAGCGCCACAAGAAGAAGGGGAACAGGGAGAGAGAGAGAGACGAGTCGAAATGCATGACAGCTACGCACATGCACTCACACGCGCGAACACGCACACACACACAGACGGAGAGAAGTCGGAGTTTCGAAGAGAGAAGGTGGAAAGTAAGAGGAAGGGAAAGGGGAGGGGAGTGTTGAAGGGGAGGACATGGGCAGGTCGGAGAGTGCAGCCAGAACCACGAGACCTCCACGTAGAAAGAGAGAGACACACACACACAGACATAGACAGACAGCGAGAGAGAACGACGCGCGCACGTCGACAACGTACGGAGCACCACCGCTACCGCGATGGAGAGAAAGAGAAGCAACACATCATCACAAGGTGAACTACACAAGACGAGACACACACACACACACATGAAAAAGAAAGGAGGACAGAGAGGCACACAAACACACACACACACACACACACACACACACACACTGAACCCGAAGAGGCAAATAGAGAGAGAGAGAAGGAGAAAGAGAGACACGAGAGAGGAAGGACAAGTACATGCCGCGCATAATCACACAAACACACAGACACACAAATACACAGACACAGAGTTTCTGTTTCTTCGGTCGAGAGATACTAAAGGAAAAAGGAAAACACACACACACGTACAGTAAAAGCTACCCGATAGAAAAGAAACACAGAGAGAAAGACACAGAAAGTGAAAGAGCAAAGCCGCGTGGGTGAGACAACGCGTATCAATCGCAGAACGAGAGAGACAGAGAGCACCGTTCACGGGAGAGAGAGAGAGATGAGATGAGAGAGAGGGAGGGAAGCGGAGGTGTAGGGTAGAGGAGGAGAAGAGAGGAGTCGGCTGAGACAGCGGAGGTGGTATGCCCTCGGACACGAGTGGACACGTCGGAGTTACACACACAAACGCACACACACACACACACACACACAACACACAAAACACGCTTATCCCAGGCGACCATAGATCTGAGCTCTGTCCGTATCGACGATGCATCTTGGCGGGGGACGGCGTGGGAGAAGTAGAGGGTGCCACACACCCACACACACACACACGCAAAACAAGAAACAGGACGGAGAAATACACACAAGAACAACATCAAAAAAAAAAAAAAAATGGGGAACATCAAAGTAGTGAACTAAGAGTGAGTGACTGTCGAACGAGCATTGTAGTTGCATGCCGCGGCGGCTTAACAAGAGCGCACACGTGCACACCCGCACACATGCGCGCACACACGCCAGGAGCTCGCAGTAGCCGAGGACGACGAGAGGCACGGGGTGCGTACCGGCTGAGTAGATGGAGACGCCGAGGAGCCATCGTCACGCAGACGATCAGAACATCTTGATGGGACAAGAGGTGGAGCGCGCTCCCTTGCACAGCAACACAGTGAGAAAGAAAGGACAGTGGAGAGGGAGAGAGAGAGCAGCAGCAGCAGCAGCAGCAGCAAAGGCCCGGTGCATGTGTTACAGCCACCACTGGCACCAATGGTGTGTGAGACACCTGATGTTCAAACTCTGAAGATGAAAAAAAAAAACAACAGAAAACAGAAAAAGAAGAAAAAACTACAAAGAAGGGCAAACACACACGACATGCGAAATGAAAGAAAACAAAACCACGATCGAGAGCAACTGTGGCGGTCTTTGAAGAGCATCAAGAGTTTTGCGAGACGCAGAGACGCTCACCACACGGCAACTTCTCCCCTCTCCCCACCCCCCGTCTTGCTTCCCCCTTTTATTTCTACTGACACACACGCGCGCAGACAGAGAGGCATCTCTACTCGTCATCGCGGCGGGCGACACTCGCGTGTGAGGGGGAGCGAAGGTGGGGGTGAAGCGAGAAGGGACGGTGGTGGCGAGCGTCACCTCGTTGAAGACACTTCGCAAACCGAAGGAAAGATATGTAAAAAAAAAAAAACGCACATGAACACACAAAAACACACCTGCACCGCAGATGTCACCTCACGTGACAGATACTCTCTCAGATACACACACACAGACGTGTGTGTGTGTGTGTGTGTGTGTATGTGTCTGTCTGTCTGTCGGTACGCATGCACTGGGGAGGGGAGAGAGAGTGAGGCGATACGCAAGTCTGCTGTCAAAAAAAAAAAAAAACCAAAAAAACAGCAAAAAAAAACCAGAAGCTGAGGAGAGTAAAATCACAAAAGTCGACTGGAGAGAGAGAGAGAGAAAAAAAAAAAAGGGAGATGTCATCCACACGTCGCCTGGGACGCACATCCGCAGAGATACAGAGTCATATATATACACACAAGTTCTTATGCGGAGAGGAGGAGAAGCGGAGAGGAGGAAGAGCGTGCCGCATCAGAAAGAGACAGTGGGGGAGGCTGTATGAGAAGCAGCCGCACACACACACACACACACAGACACACACCAGACACGACGGCACCGTCCAGCGGCAGAAAGCTCCACGTCGGGGGAGGGAGAGGCGCACAAAGAAGCGACGAGGTGGGCCAGCACTGCGCACTCACGCCGACGCATCCACAGAGCGAGCGGAGACATCTGTGTGGATGCCCAGGACTCCTTCACAGACTTGGGGCTCACCTAAGATGGGGGGATGGAGGGAGAGAAGGAGGGATGGGGACTGAGTGTGTGAAGTTGTGGTACATCTCGAGGGAGTTCCGCAGACGCACGGGAGCCCAGAACTGTACGCAGGAGGAGACGGCACCGCCACCTCTCCTTCCCCCTGATCCACACACACACACACACATTCTCTCTCTTTCATTCACACACACGCGCAGGTACGCACAAAAATGGATGAGCAGCGGCACGTGCGGTGACCGCAACGCAGAGAAGGAAAAAAAAAAAAAAAAGACGGGCTCGGAGAAGCTGACAGACCAAAGAGACGTACACACACACACACACACACACACACACAGACACACGGCAGAAGAAGCGAACAACACCAACAAAGAGGTGGAGAGAGAAGGAAGGGAGGGGGGGGGAGGAGGAGAAGGGAGAGAGGGAGAGCAACAAAGGAGGTGTGATGAGAAACTATAGAGAGGATGGCGGCAAAACAGAAGAGCAGCGACAAACACCAACACTGCCACTCTCACTCTCACTCCCACATGCACACCCTTCTCATCGGCGCAGGTCCCCTGCGGCACGGGGCTCGAGAGCACGCCGTTACCCTCTCCTTTTTGTTTTTTGTTTGTTTTGTGGAGCCTCTCGCGAACTTGTCGCTTGGTCTCTCTTGGGTGCGGGAACGCAGAGGAAGAAGGAGGGAGGGCGAAGGGAGCAAGCCTACTCCACACCATGGACTCTCACCCTCCCCACCACCGCCACCACCACCACCACAACAACAACATACACACATACATACGCGCTCACACAGGCAGATCCATCCGGTTGTCTCTTCAGAGTCACGGCGGCCCGCACCATACTCAGCTGCGGCACATGGCAAAGAAAACACACGGTGTACGTGCGCTGCAGAGCTGCGTTCCACCAATGTGAGCCGAATGCGTGTTCCTCCGCGCCAACGATCAACAACAGCCAAAAAAAAAAAAGAAAAGAGAGAAAGCCACACTCACACAAGCAAAGAAAGGGAGAATTGGTGCGAGAGAGAGAGAGAGAGAGTGGGTGGAAGGCAGCAGCACACACCACCGGCGTGAGTGTGAAGGGCGACCACGCACAGTGAGCTCTCTGTCGCAGCGTTGCTGCGCCGCTAAAAAAAAAAAAAAAAGGAAGGGGGGGGGGGGGCCGCGCCCTTCTCCCGTTTCCCTCTCCGGTTCGCGACCGATCGCACGACATCACCTCTACGTGTCCTTGTGTTCGCGGTGGTGGTAGTGGTAGTGGTGGTCGTGGTGGTGAGAGAGATCCTTTCTTCGCCGCCGCTCGATGCAGAGCGCCTTGTGCAGCTCCTCCTCACCGTGCGGCACGGCGCACTCACAGTAGCGGCACTGCTTGAAGCCGAAGTGCTCCTGCAGCTGCGTCATTGTGAACTTGGCTCGGTAGGTGACCATGGGGTAGCACGTGGAGAGCCGCCGTGTGGCAGCGGTGTCGCCTCCACTAGTGTCACCCGTCGTCGAGCAGGTGCCGTGCCCGGTGGACATCAGATGCTCCACAAGATTCCCATAGTTCAGGAACACTTCGTAGCAGCGGTCACCCTCTGCCGGGCATTGGTACGCCATTATGATGCGGTCGCCTTCGAATTGCTCTGGGTTGGGGTCGACAGAGCCTTGGTAGCACGCCGCGTTGACATCCACCAGCACCTCCAAGCTCTTTGGTGATGTCGGGAAGCCGATGATGTCGCCGCACTTCCGCAGGTGCTTCAGGTGATCCTCGAGGGTGGTGGAGCGGACTGTCGGGGGTGTGGGTGACGTTGCGTCGCAGCATGCCGGGGGCGGCCCGTCCTCCCGCGTCGAGGCGCTGGTGTCGTGCGCCGTCATGTGATTCACAAGCTGTGGCAGGTCGCGCTTGCACTTGCAGCAGTACGTTCGGCAGTGGCCTGTCACGCGGATGTGCTGCACCATGCCCTCCCAGCTTGAGAAGAGGAAGAGGCACTCTCGGCATTGATAGAGGATAACGTAGGACGCCTTGCGCGCCCCTCCAGCCGGCACCAGCGCCGCCTCAGAGCCGGGGTGCAACGCCGGCACCGAGAGGCCACTCACATCGCCGGACATGGCGTACGACTCGTCCATCAGCTGCACCTCGTCGTCCGACGACGGCGGCTTCAGCGGGCGCCACTGCAGAAACGAGGCTCCCGAGAACCCTGGAATCTCAATCGCCGGCACCGCCGCCGCGGCGGGGCCGCAGACGTTCTCGTCCGAGTACACAGACGCGACGGCGCGCTCCGGCGACGCCGGCATCGGCGACCGCACAGCGCTGCCCGGCAGTGACGAGACGGAGTTCTCGGCGCCTGTTGCGACGCCGCCCTCGACCGTCGGCGCCACAGTCGGTTGGCAGCCGCTCCGCAGGTGCGCTATCATGTCCGACAGCGTGCCACGCTTCTCGCAGCGGCGGCACACCGCCTCGTCGGGGATGCAGTGCGCGCCGTGCACTCGGCGCATGTGCTCGGCGAGGTGCAGTGGGTGAAGAAACGAGATGCCGCAGACGCACTTGTACTGCAGTGTCGAGAAGCCTGTGTAGGAGTTGCTGTAGTTGTACGCGTTGCGTGGTGCCTGCACCTCGCACATGTAGTCCCGACGCGTGTAGAAGGCGCCGTAGAAGCCGCAGTGGCCCGTGCTCTCCTCGTGCTTCTTCGGCCGCAGCGGCCCGAAGCAGCGGAGCCGCACAAAGCACTGCGCGCAGAGGGGCTGCGTGTGATTGCTCTTGTCCATGTGCTTCGTCACCTTCGTCCACGTGCCGCAGAGACTCAGGCACTCCATGCACCGGTACGTCACGGATGATGCCGCGGCGGCGGCGTCGCCGCTGGCCCCGCCCGAGCTGCTCGGCACGAGTGCCGTGCTGGTGCCATCGCTCTGCCTGTATGCTGCAGGGTCGCTGGAGAGGTTGTAGTCTTCGGCTACGCCGGAGAGCTCGAAGTCGCCCTTCTCAAAGCAGCGAAAGTTCGGCACCTCTGAGCAGTGCGGGTGCGTGCTGATGGCGATGGATGTGAAGGGCCGCTTGACCTCGCCCTGCGATGAGGATGGCCGGTCACGGCTACGCTCGAGCAGCTTCGTGAGACTCGCCACAAAGCCCCGCGGTACGATGTGCGTGTCGCACAGGGGACACTTGACGGTGCCGTGGCCAGTGGCGAAGATGTGCCGGCTCATCTCATTTCCAGTGGTACACTTGAATTCGCACTGGACACAGCCGAGAGGCCGGCGGGGTTGACCGCGAGCATCCGCGTCCGTGCGATGGCGCATCCCCCGTACCTCCTCCCTCTCTCTCTCCCTCCTCCTTCCACTGGTCCTCGTGTCAGCCTGACCGCGTGGCCCTCTGCCAACCCACCGTGGTGAGTGAGTGTGTGTGTGTAGGAGTGTGTGTGGTGGCGGAGATAGAGAGCGAGAGGGATTGAAGCGAAACCAAATCAGCGACCACGACTCCCTGCGAAGGCCAGGAGATAACAGAAAGTCTGTCCGCTGATGATGGGTGGTAGTGGTGGTGGTGCTGCTGCTGGTGGCGGAGAGAGCGGGGGTGGAAACACACACACACACACACACACACAGAGTCACACCAAAAGCGAGGAGAGAACAGAAGACCAGTGAGCGCTTCTGCGATCAATCTCTCCTGCAAACCACCAAGGAGAAGAACCTTCTACAGAAGAGCAGTGGTGCTGGCAGGGTGTACACACACACAGACACACACACACACACACACACTTGCACACGTACACGTACACGTACGCAACTCGCAAAGTACTCTGTTGTCCGACCCTGGGGAGGGGGAACGATCGTGACAGGCAGAGGAGGAGGAGGAGCGGTGCCAGGAGGTGATTCACGAGGGAGAGGGAAGAGAGGAGGTGAGAGGGGAGGTGGGAGGGGAGGAACAAGGGAGGAAGCCGGATAGAAGCAACAAACGAGACGTGTGCACTGCGACGGTGGGCACCGACGCGAGCGGGTGGAGAGAGAGGGGTGGGGGAGCGTGTGACAGAGATCGAAGAGGAGAAGATACGCAAAACAAAAGAAAAATAAAAAAAGACGAACCGACAGAGGAGAGAGAGAGAAAGAGAACGAGAGAAAAAAAAAAAAGAGTGAAGGAGAACCAAAGAACGCGACTCACGGGTGTATCAGCGCACCAGTGAACAGGGGACGCCGTGAGGCGAAAGGAGACACGGAAATGTGAGCGGCACCGCACAGTCACGCCTCTGCTCCTTCTCCAGCAAACGGAAGTGGTGCTGGTTCCTCCTCTTCTGTGTCGGCCCCGCACGGGTGCGCCTCGCGAAGGAGTGGGAAGGGGGGAACGCGTCGATGCGTGTGTGTGTCGCTGGTGGGATGCCGAGCTGGTGTCCACCTCCCTCTGTCGTCCTTCGGTCACACACACGGCGTGCCCTCCGAGCGAGGAGTGCGAACGACTGGCCACCGCCCCTCGGGGGAAAAAAAAAACCGGGGCGGAGAGGACGTGTGGTGTGGTGGTGGTGATGGCGATGCTGGAGGTGGACCTGATGGACCGCGACAGCGGAGCAGCGAGCGTGCCTTCACACGCACACAGAGATACACTGAGACGAAGATTGAGTCACACACAAGAGAGCACGGCGCAAGGAGAGATGTCACAGTGGGGGAGGGGGGGGGGAAGGAGAGGAGAGGAGGGGGGGGGGAGGAGCTACGACGCAGAGGAGGCACTACACAAAGACACACACACACACACACACACGTGTAAGTGAGAGGGAGGAGGGAGAGCAAGTCAAACTACGGCGTAGCACTATCACAGCAAGAACAAAGAGAAGAGAAGAGAGAGAGAGGAGAAGAGGTGAGGGGAGAAGCAAACAAAAGCCAAATAAAAAAAAAGAGAAGAGTCTGAAAAAAAAAAAAAAAAACAGGCGAAAAATACACGCACACGCACACGCACACGTACACGTACACGCACACTGGGGGACACAGGGGGGGGGGGGGGGGGGGGGAGGTGGGAAACCAGAGAGAGAGAGATGTAGTGGAGCACTGGCGAATCACATACGCACACACACACACACGCACGCACGCACAAAAAAAAAAAAAAAGACGGGACACGCTAAAGAAAGAGAGAGAGAGAGCGAAAACAAAAGGGACGAAGAAGTAGAACCAGGTACGCAGCCGCACACAAGAGTGAGGTGAAACCGAGATGACGGCGAGGTAAAGGGCGGAGAGAGAGAGGGAGGGAGAGGGAGAGGAGGGTGCGTTACACGTGGAGAGAAAGAAATGAAACTCGGAGGTAGAGGAGCAACGTAAGAACACAAGAGACACTCCCGTAGACACGCACAAACACGCACACACACACACCGAAACAAGCGCACGCACACACACACACACGAAAAAAAAAAAAAAAAGGAAGAGAGGGAGAGGGGAGAGGGGAGAGTCAGACGACGATCAAATTACGCGATCAGCAGACCACGCAACAACAACAACAAAAAAAAAAAAAGAGAACCGCCAAGAGGGTCGGAGTGTGAGTCGCGTACAGAGAGAAACCTCCGCGGAGCACCCGCTATACAAATCAACACAAACAAACAAACAAACAAAACAAAACACACACACGTACACTCACACGCACAGACACGCAAAGGGAGACGAGGGAAAGGACGTGGATGGAGGCTCAGAGAGAGAGAGATAGAGGAGAAGAGCACACAAACAGAGACCAGGAGACGGCAAACTAGAAAGCGCCACCAAACCGTAGACGAGTGTGTATGTGTGCGTCTTGGTGTGTCTCTCTCTCTCTTTGTGTGTGTGAGGCAGCCGGAGCGAGGAGGCGATGGAGGAGAGACACCGATGAGACCCGACTGGAAAGAGAAGAAAGAGGTGTGTGCGTATGTGTCTGCAACCGAAAGCGGCACGGGTGAACGAAGAGCAAGAGAGAGAGGAAGAGGGAGGCGCACACACACACACACACACCACGTTAAAGCACTTGCGTGCAGACACGGAGTGGGATCCCAAGGAGGCCGCAGTTCCTCACAGAACGCGTGTGGCGAGTGGTGCAATAGGGGAGGAAGACGTTGAGGAAGTCGCCAGAGACGTGGAACGCGCCGGGTATCGCCTTCGCTAGGGACACAGTGTGTCCGCAGAGGAGACGCAGAGAAGGGGGGAGTATGCCGCTGTTCTCTCTCTCTCCTTCGTTTCGTGTTCCACACTCGCCGCTCTACCTGAGGCTGCTCGAGCGTCAACGCCAAAGAGCGAGGGGAGTAGGAAGAGGAAAGAAGAGGCGAAAGAAACAAAACAAAACAAAAAAAAGAGGGAAAGACAACGAGGAAGGAGACAGGAGAAAGAAAGAGAGAGAGGCGGCACACACACACGCACACACGCACACACACACACTTACACGGTCCTTTCACGTCTCGGCGTGTGTGTAGGAGAGCGCCACCGTCGTCACTGCGGCGTCCAGTAGTCTGTGAGTCTCTTGAAGACAGGAGGAAGATGAACAAAGGAGAGAAACGACAGGAGAAGAAGGGGAAGAGAGGGAAGAGCGCTGCCTTGCAACAGCAGCAACGCGGCAGCTTCAGTTTTTTTTTTCTTTTGTTTGCGTTTGTGTCTCTGTTTCTGGAAGTGGTGGTGGCGATGGCGGTAGTAGTGGTGGTGGCTAGTTGCTATCTTTCCCTTCTGTAGCGCAGATGTCTATAGTCGAACCGTTGTGTATGAACTGTGTATGAGTGACAGAGAAGTAAAAGGAGGAGGAGGTGGTGGGAGTGACGGGGTGGGAAAGTGGAGGAGGGGAGGGGGGGGGGGGAAGGCACAGAGATGGTAAAGCGGCCCTTGGCCTCCGTCTCCCTCGTGGACGTGGACGCGTGCAAGTGTGAAGGTGTCTTTGTGCGGCTCGTCTCTCTTTTCGCAAAGAAGACTCGGTGGCACACACAGACGCACAGACGCACAGACAGGGAGAGGAGACACACACACACACAAAAAAAAGAAAAATAAAAGCTCGTCGTTCTGTGAAGTGTGTGTGTGTGCGGACGTGGGAGGGGAGGAGGGGAGGGGAGGGAGGCCAGTGATGAAAGAGGATCGGAGAACGTGAGACAGCGCCGGAGTCACAGCGTGGAGGGAGGGACGTGACAGCGGCAGTGGAGGAGAGAGAAGCAAGGTGCGAGGGGTCTGCTGGACAAACGCTGGCACGCATACACACATGCACACACCACGGGTACGCGGTTTCCCAGCGCAGCTGTCACGCACACCAGAGCGTACCCGACCACAGTGAGCAGCGTGTGAGCGTCGCCGTAGTTTTCTGTGAGAGAAAGGAAGGGAGGGAGGCAGGAGAGAGGAAGGAAGGAAGGGGGGGGGAGGGAGAAGCTCTTCACAGAATTGACACACACACGCACACACGCACACACGCACACACACCACAACACGATAGCACGCTGGAGGTGGTGGAGAGAGAGACCCAGCGGAGAATCACAGAGGAAGAGAACCCAAGGCAGAGAAAGTGGGAGAGAGAGATAAAAGAGGAGGGACGGAGGGGGGGAATGGAGCTGCAGATGCACAAGAGAGCGCACAGCGACGCACGTGACTGAAGAAGGGCACAGGTGTGGAGAAGAGGTGGAGAGACGCGTCCTCGCAGAAGAGAGAAAGGAAAAAAAAAAAAAACTGAAGTGGTCGAGTCACGCCGTCTGTCTGTCTGTGTGTGTGTGTGTGTGAGGGGAGATACTGGTGTGCTGCCTCACCAGTTGATGTCACGATCTCTTCGGTTCTTTCTCTTCGCCGTGTTCAGTGAGGAAGTCGTTTTCACTTCGTGTGTGTCTGTGTGTCTGTATGCAACTGTGTCTGTATAAACCTCTGTCTGATTGTGTGGGTGTGAGTGTGTGTGAGCCAGCGCGTGTGTGTGTGTGTGACTGCCCGCTATGCGTGTAAGGGCTGCTGTGAAATCTGGCAGCTCAGCGTCGCGTTGTGTTTTTTTTTTTTCTGTTTCTGTGTGTGTTTTTCTTTTTGAGTGTGTGGTGGCTACTCCGCCAGCGTACGTCGCAACTCAGGAACGAGAGAGAGAGACACGCACAAGCACACACAGACACACAGACACACACACACACGCACGCACGCACTACTTCACAGCAGTGTAACAGAAGCCCCAGGTGTCCACGTGGATCTCTGCAGGCGTCGCCGTGGGGACACACAGGAAAAAAAAAAAAAGAGTTGAGGAAGAGGAGGACGGGGTGGTGGGAGTGGCGTGTGGAGAGAGAGGAAGTGGAAGAGGGAGAGAAGGTGATGGACATGATCCGACACACCAGCGGGGCACCTCTATTCCTCTGCCGCGCAACTTCGCCAGGTTATGATTGGAGCCAGCCGGCAACATACACACATACACTGACACATCCGTGTGTTCACACGAATACGACCTCGATTGCTTTCTTCTTCTTGTGTTGATCGTACTCTTTCAATTGGGGCCTGCCGTGACACCCATCAGCCCCACGGCCGCCACTCATCCATGCGTTGACTGGTCAGACCCCGACGAGGAGGAGAAAGGAGGGACGGAGGGACTGGGTTTAGAGCGCAGCGGCGGCATGTAAAAGCCGTGTTGCAGTGACGATGGATGGCATCCTTGCGGTGGTGCACAGTTTTCTTTTTTTTTTTCTTTTCTTTTCTTTTCTTCTCTATTTGTTGTTGTTGTTCGCGGCACGTCGTGCCCGCGATCTTGAGAGCAGGCGCTGCGACCGAGAGGAGGGGGGGGGGAGGCGGCAACACAGTTGGAGCAACGCCACACGGCACCCACAAAACAGCCAGAGAAGTCGCAAAGGACTCGAGGCACGTCCACGTCCGTTGTCGTGTCTGCGGCGTGCATCGCAATCTCAACCTTCTCCTTCCCCCTCTCCATAACCCCGGCCTCCACGGCGAGTCTCCCACCCGCCTTCCTTCTCCACCTCTTCAGACGTCCACACGAATGCTTGTCGCTGCTCGGCAGAGCGCCGCCAACGTCCCCCCACAACGCAGCACATCCACAGACACACATAAACACACACACACACACAACGCAAAGGCACGGGACAGCTGACACGGTAGGGAGGAGGAGGGGAGCAGCAGCACCGCTGCCTCCATCCTCACAGATCGTCCAAAATGCTATTCATGCGGTCCTCGCCGTCGCCGCCGCCGTCGTCGTGGGCGTCACCGTCGAGTCCGCTGTCCACGGGGTCGGACGCCGCCTCGGAGTGCATGAGGTCCCGAAACACGTTCCACATCATGAAGAAGAAATCAATGGCCTCCATCGCCGGGACATCGCGCATGTAGGCGAAGCGATCGCTGATAAAGTCGACGGCGGCGTCGACGTCTACGTCGAGGATGCTGGCGTTGCCGCTCTCAGACTTGTAGGCGTGGATAGCCGACCGCACCGACTCCTCCGTCTCGCCTTTGATGCGCTGTGTGGTGACGAGTGCCTCGAAGGTGTAGTCCTCCACCACAAGCCGCTGCGCCCGCGCCACGATAATCGCGGTGCCCTGCGTCATCGACGACGGACGCGCGTGGGCGTTGAAGGCGATGCAGATGGCGTCGTGGCCGTGCAGCCGCGCGCGACTCTCCGCGTCTAGTGCGCTGCTGCTCGCCGCCACGCGCTCGAGCACGGTGATGTTCTCCCTCACGCTGCGGTCACGCTCCACAAGACGCGACACCTTGCCGCTGCGCGCCACGCGCGCTCGCGCCACCCCGACCTGAACCGTCATGTTGCGCAACACCACCGACACAGGCAGAATCGGCACCTCGTACAGCTGTGGAACGAAGAGAATGCGGACAATGGGAAAGAGCGCCTGGTCGAGGAACAGCGGCCCGTTCAGCTGCGACCGCGGGGCTGAGCCGTTGTAGACAGAAGACCGCCGGCCTCGCAAGATCGTGCTCTGCGACGCGGACGTGTGCCGCGTCGTGTACTCCTCCTGCATGCTCATCACCTCCGTGCTGGCGTAGCCGTCGCCGGCTCGACCGCGTGGTGTCGCTGGAAGACCGGCGTCGGACGAGTCGCCGCCGTGCGCAGTCTCCAGTGGGGGCCACTCGGCGTGTGCCTTTGCTCGCAGCTGCATGGAGAGCCCGAAGCTCCCGTTGATCTTCCAAAACTCATCGATCAGGGTGTGCTCGGTGGCGGCGGCGTCGCCCTGCGTGAGCAGTCGTGAGAGGTTCGGGAAGGTCGAGATGTCCACGGTGACCTTGAGCCCGTGCACGCCGTCCATCGCGAACCGCACCACATCCCGAGCGACCCCGTCCGAGCGCTGCGCCTGCACGGAAAGGCGGTGCGGGGCGGCGAGGGAGGAGAGCGCAGTTCTGTCGTCGTGGAGGCGGCGCAGCGAGAGGTTCAGCGTCACCGGCAGATCCTCGACGGCCGAGTCGCCACACATCGACACCACATCCGCGGCGTGGTGGAGGTTCATAAAGAGACTGAGGCTCTGGCCGGCGTAGACCGCCCGCACATTCTTGGCATTCGTGAGAAGCACCTTCTCCATCCTCGCGCCGTCGAATGCGAGCCCGCGTGTATCCGTGTGCGTGTAGATGTATCTGTCTGTCTGTGTCTGTATGTGTGTGTTCCCCCGATGTTATGTCAGTAAAACAAACAAACAAACAAACAAAAACAAAATGGGGTAGAGAAGGGGTGAGGTGCGGGCAAAAAAAGAAAAGAAAACAAGACAGTGGAGCCGCGCGACGCGTGGCTGTTCAAAGTTGCGAGGCAGTCGAGTGGGCGGCTCTGGAGACAAGGACGGGGCTCCCACGCGAGCCTCGCCGTCACGGAGGCTCTCTCTCTTTCTCTCTGAGATGGAGGCCGACACGTACGTCGAGTAGGGTTCGCCACGGTGGCAAGCAGGCGGTTGGCAGACCCGATCTGCCACTGCGCAGCGACATCAGCACACGGTGTGGAGGTGCGATTACAAACAAAGAAACAAAGTGGGAGAACGAGAGAGGGAGAGAGTGAGAGTGAACATCCGAGAGGGAGAGAGAGAGCACGTGCAGCACCGCAGTGCCGCCGCCATATGCGCACCACTCCTCCGCCCACACTACCTCTCCTGAGCGAGAGGGGAGAGGAGGACGGCGGTGTGACGTCGTCGTCATGCGAGTGTGAACGCTGCCCAGGAGAAGCACGGGGTACCGGGGACCTGCTGCTCTACGCTCGAGCGAGGGTGCCGATGCACACGCCAGCAGCTTTCGCCGTTTCTCTTCTCTTTTTTTTTTTTTTTTTAGCTACCCTTGCTTCGGTGGGCATGGTGGGCACAACATTATGCCGCGGTCGTGTTGGCGGCTTGCACGTACGCCACAACGGCGTCCTTGATCTTCGGCTTCAGCACGTCCCTCATCGCCTCCACGGCACCGAGAGCCCCGAGCACATCCTCCAGCACCTCCTTGAAGGACAAGGTCGGCAGCGATGCCGCGGGCTTCACCGAGAGCACCGCCTGCACGGCAGCTAGGATCTCCGCCTCTGAGAGCGGCGGAGCGGGACGGTAGGCGTTGAAGCTGAGCCGGCACACGACACGACCGTCGGCGTCGGCGACGCGCTGGAAGCCGGCGGTGGAGGCGACCGTCAGCGACTTCCCTGACGACGAGCGGCCGAAGCTCTGCGTCGGGTCGAAGCGGAGATCGACGAGGTACTCCCCGTCCAGGTGCGACACGGCAGCCGATGCCGCCGTTGCCTCTGGCGCCGAGGCCGCGGTGCACACCACGACGACGTTGCGCACCTTTCCCTCCTCCTTCCCCGCCTCCACGACCAGGTCGCCGCTCGCCGTCGCGCGGCTCGATTGACTCTGCGACGGGGTGGACGTCGGCGTCACGGACGAGGCACCGGCGTCGGTCGCAGGCGCGGACCTCTCCGTCCTCGCCCGCGCCGCCTTCGGTGCCGAGATGTGCATCGCCACCTTCATGTCCCCCACCGTGCAGGACGGCAGCGAGGCCGTGCGGCCGTCCGCCATGTCCGCCGCACAGTACCGGAAGCTGACGCGCATCTCCGTCGCCGTTGGGTGGGAGACCAAGAACCCTTCCCCCATGTCGCGCGACTGCCCGATCCGCAGCTGGTCCTCCACGCTGTCCCCCGCTGCGAGCCGCGACGCATCGAAGGTCTTGTCGGCCGGGTAGTAGCAGTTCAGGCCGCAGCTGAGCCCCGTGTCCCCGATCGGCTTGTTCCCGCCGGTGGTCGCCAGCAGCACCGACTTGCCCGAGGCGCCGGGGCGTCCCTTGGCGGCAGCGAAGTCGATGCGGATGCACAGCGTCACGGCATCCTCCTCGATGCGCCACTGGCAGCCGTCGCCGACGTCGGTGAAGGCCTCGGTGCGCAGCGCAGCGGTGGCCTCGCCCGAGAGGTTCCGCTTCTCCAGTGACTTCGTGAAAATGTTGAGCCCCAGAAAGGCGCCGGAGTTGCCGAGCGGCTTGTTGCCGCTGCTGCTGCTGATCAGCACGGACTTGCCCGACGAGCTCGCCCCGCAGTCTCTGCTGAGGTCGCAGTAGAGCAGCAGCACCGGCGGCACCACCGCCGCCTGGAGGTTCTTCGCTCCCACCACATCACACCGCGCTGTCATTGCGAGACGGAGGTCGGCGTTCGGCAGCCCTCCCGTGTGTTTTGGCTGGGGACACTGAAGTCGGAGATGCGCTCAACAAGAAGTGATGATGTGAAGATCTCAGCACCGAGCCTCGCTCACACACATACACAGTCACGCCAGTAGAGTGTAGAGGAGTAGAGCGGGGGTCGGGGGGCGTGGACGTGGCGGTGCGCCGGTGGAGATCGTCGCCGCACGGCAGCACGCGTGTGAGTGAGAGGCGAGAGGGAAGAGAGTTGGAGTGTGTGTGTTTGTGTGTGGCAGTAGATGTGAAGCGTGGCGACGGCAGTGCAGCTGAGCTTCCATCTGCGCGCCACCCTCACAGCGGCACCGATCGCAGGTGCGATGACGGCACGTTGCGCACGTTTCTCTCTCTGTGTGTTTGTGTGGCACATGCAGTCCTACTCGGGAGCGGAACAGTCTCTGCAGCTGCGGAGACAAAAGTGATCCTGGACACAGGGGAGAGTGTAAGAGAGAGGGAGGGCAGGGAGACCGCTACCGCGTCAGAGCTGATCAGGAGACACACCATTGCACATCAGAATGGAAGGAAAAGGGAAAAAAACAAAAAAAAAGAGAAGCGACGGATCGCAGCGCGGCGGCAGTGCTGCACCTGCTTTTTTTTTTTTTTTTTACATTCACCGCTGGTGCACATGTGTGTGTGTGCGCTCGTGGATAGGTGGGTATTTGAGTCATCATCTATGGCGCTGCAACACCGCAGACACCCATCCACGTACACACACACACACACACACACACACACACACACACACACACACACACACACACACACACTAGCAGTGTTGCCGGATGCACGCCGCCACAGCCGCGGCAAAGTCGCCAACCACTGGCGACATGGCCTCCGTGTTGGCGCCAACGACGGCGTCCGTCAGCACCGCCCCACTGGCGCGGACGTGCGCCTCCGCGGCTGTCTGCTGTGCCGTGCAGTTCACGACGAGGCTGCTTGGCAACGCCAGGTCAGAGAGCACGCGTGACAGTATCGGCGCGCCGGTCGAGGCGGACGACGACGAGGAGGAGGGGGTCGCCGCGCGTGGTAGCACCGCGAAGGACAGGCAGAGGTCAACCCTGGCGCGTGCGCCGTGGCCGCTGGACTTGCCCTGCTCCGCCCACCAGCTCGACGTCGGCGCGTCCTTCAGCGGGGTGCGCACTGCAGCGGTGGTGTGCCAACAGATGTTCAGCATCGCAGCCACCTCGGCCCGCGCCTCCGCCTCCACGCGGCGCGCCGCCTCTCTGGCGAACATGGTCGGCGGCGCCGCTAGCATCTCGTACAGGTGCTGCACCGCCGGCAGGTCCAATGCCATGAGCGACGGCGCCCCCCCGCGTGGCGGCTGCACGGCGAACACAACACGCGGCCAGTCCCCGGCCGTGCCGGCGGCGAAGGCGGGGGCGGTTCCGAGGCGCCCGCCGCGCCTCCACTCCGCCGTGACCCGCAGCAGCGCCATGCAGAAGTCCTCCAGCCGGCACGCGCAGCCGACGACGCCGGGGAGGGGCTGCCGCGCCTCCGCGACGCTCCACGCCGGCGTCGGGTACGGCCGCAGGGGCACGCGGTGCTTCTCGGAGAGCCACAGCTCCAGCTGCTCCACCCGGCCGTGCGCGTCAACAGCGGTGCTCAGCTCGTGGGGGGCAGGTCCGGCCTTGTGGGTCGCGACAGCGTGGTCCACCGTGCTCGGCCGCACCTCTCGCACATCCGCCGAGCCGCCAGACGCGGTGTCGCGCGCCGCGGAGCCGTTGTCCCACGACGCACCCAAGGCGTCGCTCGCCCACTCCATGCCAGCCTGCACCGGGACGACGAGCGCGTTGAGCCGCATCGTCCACTGCGCCGGGTGCGCCAGCGACGTCTCGAGCACGCACACGCTGTGCAGCCACGTTGCCGCCGTCACCGACGCTGTGCGCGGCACCGTCAGCACGAGCGTGCAGAGTCCCGCCTCCAGCGTGTCCAGCGAGTAGGCGTTCACGTCACTCGTGACGCGCAGGCGACGGCGGATGTCAAAGGCCACACCGTCGCTCAGGCTGGAGAGCTGCGCGAGCATGCGGTCCAGTTCCTGGCGGTCCCGCTGCACAGCCGGAGAGGCGCCAGGCAGCGCCTCGCGGCGCTCGAGGGTGAGGTGGTGCTCGTAGAGCGTGTCGAGGTCTGCTGCTATGGCGGCCACGCTGCGCAGCCGACCATCCCGCCTCTCGATGACCGTCAACTTGTAGAAGTGTAGCCCGACACAGACGTTGACGTGCGTGGTGTCGGCGCAGGAGACGAGGGAGAGTGCGTCGTACCGACGCGGCGCGGCGGCGGAGGTGCGGCCAGGTGCTGCGTCGTGGCCGTCGACGGTGCCGCGCGCCGACGGGTTCACCCAGCCGAAGGTCGTGTCCTTCTGCTCCAGTGGTGGGCCGCTGAAGTTGATGTTGTACACGGCACTGCCCAGCAGACTGGCGAAGACGCGCGACGGCACCCGTTCATCCACCGGGTGCTCTGGCGTGCCCTGCTGCTCGTTGCAGCGCCGCAGATACGCCCCCAGGAGTCTGTGCAGCACCGCGGCCACCTTGACGGTGGAGATGGAGGAGGTGGCGGTGCCGGGGAGCGATAAGACACGACCGGTGGCAGCGGACGCGTTCATGTGCAGCACGTGGTGTGGGTACTGCGGCGGGGAGGCGCGGTGGGCCGCAACGTGGGCGAGCCACTCCTCGTAGAGGACGTCACGCCCACGCGCGGGGTCGTAGGGAACAGCAGACGCGCTGCAGACGGACGGGCGGTCGTTCGCAGACGCACCGCCGGCGGAGTGCAAGCGGTTGTGCAGCACACGCTCCGCTTTCCACTCCTCCGTCGCGGGGAGTACCCGAGCGACGGCCAGCGCGCGCGCTGGCGACTCCGCGCGTGCCCACGCATCCTCGCGCTCGCAGGCGCCATTGGGCCGGCCACGGATGGCGTTGGCGGCGGCCGTGAAGACGGTGATGCCGCCGCGGTGGTGCGCCGCTGCCGCCTCGTAGGGCCACACGGTGTTGTGCGCGGCGGAGAGGAACAGACTCTGCACGTTCGCGGCGCCACCAGCCCCTTCGGCGCCGAGCCGCTCCTTCGGTCCACCCTTCTTCTTCACCGCAGCCGCCATGATCGCCTGTCAGCAGCGACGCCGCACACGTGTGATACACCTCCGCTGACAGTGTAGAGCCTACCCTCCCCGCCCCCTCTGTGTGTCGGTCCCGCTGTTCGAGTGGGTCCGTGGACGGCGGATGGCAGAAGAGGCAGATATGACAGAGAGCAGAGAGAGAGAGAGGCCAGACTGGGCGATGCGACAGCGACAGTGGCGAAGGTGATCGTAGAGCGAGGCGAGAATGAAGGAGAGAGAGAGAGACAGAGCGCAAAAGAGAGTGAGTGAGAGAGAGAGAGCGAGAGAGCCAGTGGTGGTAATCGTGGTGGCACTTCCATGAGTCGAAGCGCTCCCGCCCGCTTGCCCGCTCGCGGACGCCAGCGGCCCTCGAGCTCCACTGTGTGGAAGACACCTCCTCCCTCTTTCCTGCTTCGCGAGAAGACAGGACAAGGGAAGCAGTTCTGCGTGAAAGCGTGGGCGGCTGTGCCTGCATGACACATCAGCGTACCCCACACCGTCCCCGCCCTTCGCTTTCTGTTGTCGTGGTGGTGTTGCTATGTTTGTGTGTGTGTGCGAGGAGAGAAGAGGACATGGCTTCTCAGCAGCCAGCACCAGAGAGAGAGACGTGTTGTCTGTACCTCGCCGGCGCAACACCCGCTCGCTTCTGCAGAGTTGCGATCAAGTATGCGATCGATGCTCAGAAAAGAGAGACATGCATACATATGTATGTATAAGGGGATGAGGGGGAGTGAGTGAGTGAACTCCTCTGACATCCCAGTTGGCGCCTGTTTGCCAACCACAGCGTGGCCCACCAGTGGACACTTTGCAAAGGCTAAAACAAGCAAGAAAAAAAAAAAACAGAACATGCAGTTTCACGCAGGTACGCAGACACACACATACATATAATCGTGTATCTGCGCAAGCACACACACACATACACACAGAGAGAAAGGGAGGGCACCCCTACACAAAAAAGGGGGACAGACTCGCATGCCGCCGACAGGTGAAGATAACGGCAGCGCTGCTGCAGTGTCAGCAAACTCAGCAGCGCGTCTCATCATCGCCCCCCTCCCCTCCCTCATCGCCAACAACATGTTCACTCATGAAGGAAGTCAAAGAGAGAGATAGGGAGGGAGGGAGGGAGGGAGGCAGTCCTGACACAAACTGTGTGAGTCTGTCAGCTCTAGAGCAGCTACTCCCTCCCACACATCCCATCTCCTCGCTTCTCTTCTGAATGCAGAACGCCTCAAAAAAAAAAAGAAAAAAAAAACAGGCAACACAAAACAAAAACAAACAAAACAAAAAAAAGGAGCAACAGGTCACCATTGTCGCCGTGAGCGACAAGCACAGGTCAGGCGCGGCACCTCATTTGACTATGAGAGAGAGAGCAACACACACACACACACAAAAGGAAAAAAAAAAAAGAGGGTAAGACGATCAGGAACACTCGCGACGCGAGCAGCGGTGAGTGACACATCGACAGACGTCAGAACAGCGGCTGGTGAAGGGAGAGGAAGAGAGGGGAACGAGGGGGACGGGCCGGTGGTGGTGGTGGTGGAGACTGAAGGACAGCATGCTCTACGGCACTCTCCTCCTACCACCCCTTTTCTTCTTCTCTCCCCTCCAAAACGAGCACAAGCTCACACAAGCCCACAGACAGACAAACACACAAACACACACACACACTTCGATGGCCTTCGCAGGTCCGCCTCCTGTTGTGCTAGTCCTTCTCCACCAGAGTGGTGGGCACCTTGGGACACGCAGCGCGCGCCGCCGCGCGCTCCCACGGCGGAAGCAACAGCATGTCCAGCGACAGTCGACCCTGCTTCGACGTGACCTCCAGCAAGGCCACGAACTCGCTGAAGAGGCCCAGCACCTCCGTCGCTTCAACACCGGTCTCGGGATGTGGTCCCCAGGAAATGTGGGCCGCGGTGGTGAGGGGGGCATCAGGACGACGCGGACGTCCGTTCTGCTTCACCGCCGACGGTGCTCCCTTGCTGTTGGACTCGAGCTGCTGGAGCTCACTCTTGCCGCCTTTCTTGCGCGCGCGCGCCTTGGCCTTGACGGCCGTCGGCTGCTCCTTCGCCCCGCCAGCGCCTCGGGCCTCCGCCGCCGCCCCTGAAGTCCCCGCCGCCCCTTCGCCGGTCACGAGCATCCCGCGGAAGGTGAAGCGCTGACGTGCGTCGCTGAGACCCATCTCGACCCCAGAGGCGAGCTCGGCGCTGTAGAGGAGCGCGCTCCCCTCCGTCATCCGCACCACCGTGGCGACGGTGCAGAGACGCTGCGGCAGCGACGGCTCCTCCCGCGCCCGCTTCTGCAAGGCGAGGAGGTAGAGGCACAGGAAGTACTCGAGAGACATGTTGCCGGCGTTGCGCGCGTTGAGGCGGCAGCTGTTGGCGTGCGTCACGATGCTCTCCACCTCGGATTGTGGGTAGAAGAAGGCGCGCGTCTGCAGCGAGTCAACGTCCACGACGTGGGCGGGGTCGAAGAGGCCGTCCCCCGGCCTCGCGTCCACCGCCGGGTCCGGCGCGGCGGGCATCTCCACTGCTGCCTCCTCCATGCACCGCTGCAGCTCCAGGGCGACGCGCAGCTGCCGGTGCGCCATCAGGTCGCAGTAGCGCCGGATCGGCGATGTGAAGTGTGTGTACCACGGCGCCGCGACCGCGAAGTGGGAGCGGATGTCGTTCAGAGTCGGGTCGTTCGCAATGTACTCCGCAGCCATCAGCGAGTACTTGAGCAGCTCGCACACCGTGTAGAAGTCGTCGCGGTGGTCCGCCTTGATGCGGTCAAGCGCGCGCTGCAGCTCCTGGCCCGAGCTGCCGCTGAAGGGGAGGTGCCGCTGCTCCAGCGCGGCGCGGAGGCGCCGCATCTTCTGCGAGTCTGGCGGCTTGTGCCGGCGCAGCACTGCCCCGTTCGGGATGAACTGCACGATCTTCTGCGCCACCCGCTGGTTGGCGAGGAGCATGAACTCCTCCACCAGCCAGTTCGCCTGGATCTGCTCCTGAACAAAGAAGGACGTCGGCGGGGAGTTCACCACGTTGCGGTCGAAGTGGAAGGCGAGGCGGGTGTTGCCCACGACGAGCCGCCCGTTGGCGATCGACTGCTCCCGCAGCTTGCTCGCCAGACGGAACAGATTCTTGACGCTCTTCTTCACCTTGCCTCTGGCGGCTTCCTCGCTGATGCCGAGGTCGGCCGCGGCCCTCGCCACGTCGAGCTCGACGGTGTCGTCGTCGTTCAGGATCTGCTGCGCCTGCTCGTACGCGAGTCGGCACCGGCTGCGGATGACACTCTGCCCAAACCACTCACACTTCTCCCCCTTCTCTGCCTCCGAGATGAGATGGCCGTGGCGGTCAAACTCGAACAGGGCGGAGAAGGCGAACTTGTCCTCGCCGGGGTTGAGACTGCAGTAGTGCTCACTCAGCCGAGACGGCAGCATCGGTATCACGCGGTCCACGAGGTAGGTCGAGGTGCTGCGGCGGCGCGCCTCGTCGTCGAGGGCCGTCCCGGGCTGCACAAAGTGCGAGACATCTGCGATGTGCACGCCCACGTGGAAGCCACCGTCCGCCCGGGGTGCTATGCTGAGGGCATCGTCGAGGTCGCGGGCGGTCGCTGGATCGATGGTGCAGACGAACTCCGACTCACGCAGGTCGCGCCGCCCGGACTGGGCCAGCTCAGCCGCGGAGGGGATCTCGCAAGACGCAGGCACGCACGCCTCCGCCTCGGCCGAGAACGGCTCGCTCGCCACCTCGCAGCTCGTGCAGATGGCGTGCGTCGCGGCAGCCGCGGACGTGGAGTCGCCAAGGAAGCTGCCCACGGTGCTGAGGAGCACTGTCGGCATCCGCGGCGCGGAGAGCAGCAGGCCTGTCTCGGACTGCTGGAGCTCGAGCGAGAACAGGGAGGAGTTGATGCTCGCCTGATACGCCGGTGCGATGTTACGCCCCTGCACCGCCAGCTGTGGGTAGAGAAGGTTGAAGGGGCGGAAGCGGTAGTAGTAGTCGGACTGCAGTGCCTCACCAGGCCGCACTTGATTCTCCGCGATGCGCGCTACGTGAAGGCGAGGAAGGCTACGCTGCATCAGCCGCACCACGCGACCGATCGGCCGCGTCTCCGACGGCCAGGCGTACTCCGCCGGGGCACCGATCTGTGTAGCGATGGCGACCTCAGCAGGGGCATGCTGAGCCACCTCCACCGCGGTTTCGGGGGCGATGAGCTGCACAATACGGCGTCCGTCTGGCAGCGTGGACGGCATCGCGGCAGGCGTCTCCGCCGCACTCTTCTCATCGTCCTCCACATCACCCCCATCGCGCGGGCCAACAGCGGCGGTGTTCTTCGCGGCGGGCTGCCACTGTGCCACCGGCAGCAGCTCCACCGCCACTACATCCGAGTGCAGTGCCGCACCGCGCAGCTCCGCAGAGTTGACGACGACGTCGCATGGGAAGCGGCGGCTGCGCACAAAGCAGAGATTCGTGCTGAAGTTACGAAAGACATGGACACGCCCAATCACGACATCACCGGCGCGCACGCGACTCTCCAGCTGTGGATCGCTGCCCAACGTGTAGGCGAACGTGATGGTGGACATCGCGTCCCCTCGTCCGTCCGCCCGCCTCGCCGACCTCGTCTACCAGGCCGACTACCGCGAGTTCACAGGGAGTGTGTGGGGTGACGTCGTCACTCAATAAAACAAGAAAAGAAAAAGAAAAAAAAGAAGCGAAACAAAAAAAACGAAAAATGTCAAATTTGAGGGGAAGTGGAAGAGGGAGAAGAAATGGAGGGGGGCGGGGCGGATGCCGTGGTCGGCGTCGACGTGCTTGCACAGAAGTGTGTAAGCACAATGGAAAAATGCAGCCGCTGCGGTCAGACGTCTGAGTGTGTGTGTGTGTGTGTGTGTCTGGGAGAGGAGTGGCTGATCGTCATCTATGATCAGATCAGCGTGAACAGGGCGATGATGGCGGAAAGGGGGGGACGGGCGGGGGAGTGCGAGTGGAGCCTGAGGAGGCTGCGAGCGAGATGTGACGCATGGTTGTACCAGAGCCAGCTTTGGTGTCCGCTACAGCGCAGACGCAACTAGCGTTAAATCACCTCTATGTGTGTGTGTGTGTGTGTGTCTGTGGTCAAGAGGTGTCACAATCGCTCCAGCTCGGCGATGGAGAGGGGGACACGAACGAGCCGAGCGAAGGTGCGGCAGAAGGAGAGACGTGTGACACAGTGCGCCGACTCTGACGCAGCAGAAACCACCCCATGTGCACCCTTTCTCACTCCCCACACACACACACACACAAAAAAAAATCACACAGAGAGACATCAGCTGCCTCTCTGCCGGTGCCGCTATCTCTCTCTTTCTCCGCTAGTCCTCGTCAGCCTCGCTGGAGGTGGCGGAGTTCTCCGTGTTGAGGAAGGCGGAGAGGGAGAAGGTACTCCCGGGAGGGGCGACGGGGGCGGTGTCGGCGGCGGCGACGACGGTCCTGGCTGCAGCGGTGTCGAAGAGCAGCACGCTCGCGGGGCACTTTTCAGGTGTCGCGGGTTTGCCCAGCGCGGAAAACTGCGTGGCCACCGCAGCATCATTGCGCAGCCACGCCTCCCCGCGCAGACCCTTCTCCAGCACCTCGAGCACATGCGCTCGCAGGTGAGGTGCCATGCCACAGCGCACACCACCGACCAAGTCCTGCTCGGTGTCGCACACCTGCAGCGAGCTGCGCAGCACCCGCACCCCTTCAGGCACCCGCTCCTTCTCCACCACGCTCATGAGTGAGTCCAGCGACTCGTGTGGTCCGCCGTCGAGAGCCGCCGGCACGACGTGGTGGATGGTGTAGCCAGCTGCCGGCGTCCACAGTGCCCGCTCCGCTGCCAGCCTCGCTGGGGAGGGGACGAAGGGAGGCAGGCCGCCCTTCGCCGCGTTGTGTCTGCCGCCAAGCTCCACCCGCACCACATACTCCAGCACCTGGTGCACCATGCGCGCCGCCGCCTGCTCTGACAGCAGGTTCGCTTGCGCGCGCTCCTGCTGAGCCTGTGCCGAGGTCGTCCCGCGCTCCTGCGCCAGCGCCGCCTGTGCCGCCTCCATGTTCAACCCCTCCGCGGCGCCGCGCCGACGCAGCCGCTGTCCGCCGGCATCGGTGCCGCCGCCGCCGCTTGCCGAGGCGGAGGGTGTGGCCTCATTGGCGTCGGAGGGGCGCTTGTGTCCCGCCACCGGCGCTGCGGCGGTTCTCGTGTTGCGAAGAAAGTCGTTGAGGTCCATGAGAGCGGTGGTGACGCCTGTCATCCACGGCGCACCAACGCTGACACACTACTCCGCGGCCGTCGCACACACACACACACACAAACGTGCGTCCGACTGTAGTGGGATGTGCGAGAGGGGGAGAGATGACAGTGGGAGAGGAGGCAGACGGGGGAGGTGAGAGTGACGGAGTACTTCTGTGCATCTCACTGTGGGTGATTGTGAGCCTGCGTCCACTGGAGCGGAGGGGGGGGAGCAGCGTGTCCACCGGCAGCGCGGCGAGTTTATGGGAGAAGAAGTGTCAGCACGGGACAGCGACACCGCAGAGCACACATCCGGGGAGGCGTGGGGGGAGATGTGGCCGCACGCACACACACACACACACACCCTCCTTCGACCCACAGCTGTCCCCCACCTTGCAAACCGCGTGCCACACATGTCTTTCTGTGTGTGTGTGTGTCTGTGTGTGTGAAAACACGAAACCGAAGAAACAACGATGAGCCTTGCAGAAAGAGGAGAAGGTGAAGAGGGAGGGGGGGACGAGAGTGTGTGAGGACGAGACGACGGGGGTGCGACCACCACCGAGCCTCCTTCCTCTCTCCCTGCTCTCTGCTCTCTCTCGTCATGAGCTCCAACACAGCTCCGTGCTTCTTTACCAGTTTACGGTTCGCTTAACAGAAAAAAAAAAAAAGAAGAGTAAAGAGGGGAGAAACAGGGATGTCGCCAGATGCCGCCGCGGGAGAAGAACAGATGGCAGAACGATAAAGACACTCACAGCTGCAGCGACAGTGCACGGGAGGAGAGCAAGGAGTGGCGGCAGTGTGTGTCTGAGCGTGTGTGTGAAATGCACAGTTGCCGCTGCTGCAGTACACACACACACACACACACACACACACACAGACACGCTCGCTCCGGTGTCCCTCTTCCTCATCCTCAGCGTCCTTCATCGCCAACCATCCCATCCGCCCCCGCCCTCATGCCAGACACAGGCGCGCACACTTCCCTTTCCTCAAGCATCTCCTGTTCAGTCCCCATTAACCGCATCGCCACAACAACACACACACACACACGCCCGTACACACACACACACACAGACCCGGTCCGCCTGTCCGCACTCCACTTTTACAAAACAAAAAAAAAAGCGACAAGAGCGCCACCCCGAGCCATGCGCCGTACGTCCCGGGGTCTGCCGGCACTACATCTGGCGCTCCAGATACGTTGCAAGGAGAGAGCTCATCGGTGGCACTGTGTAGGCGGGCTCGCCAAGCACCTCTGCGAGCCAGCGGTCTGCCTGCGCCGACTGCTGGGCGGTGGACAGAGCACCCCCATGGTGAGCCGTCATCGTCTCCTCCTGCGAGTCCTGCAGCGAGGACCGCTCCTTGAAGAAGGACTGCAGCTGCAGCCGCGCACTTCCATCACCCGGAGCCACGGCCCTGGCCCCATCAGCTGCGGCGTCCGTGTCCGCTGTACCCCTCCACTCGTAGACAGAGGCAGCGCCAGCCGTGTTGGACGGAAGCTGCAACACCTTGAAGCCCGTCACAGCGTCGGCGGCGGCGAGGCGCTGGCCGCCCGCGTGCAGAGGCGCGATGTGGCGCAGCGGGAAGCGCGAGGCGTGTGCGATGCGACGTACCACGGCACCCAGCGGCCGCGCGCCGTCGTCGCCGTCGTCGTCGTTGTCTGCGCCGCCGCAGCTGCAGCGGAGCTCCACCAACGACGTGTCTGAGAGTGCCGCGATCACAGTTGTCGCGGTGAAGGCGCACAGGGCCGTGATGGACGCATCGCCGACACTCACACTCGTGGGCTCCTCGGCGGCGCGGCCATCCAGTGCCCAGACGAACACGTGCCGTGCCCCGGCAGCCACCACGTGGCGGCTGTCGGGGGCGACTACGATATGGCGCAGCACCTGTGTCTCCGTGTACTGCGGAAGCATGCGCAGCAGCGGCCACCGCTCGCCGGGCTTGCACGCTAGCACAGAGAACATGTGCAGGCAGTCGTCGGCGACGAAGCAGAGCGAGCCGTCGGCGGAGAGGGCCATCGCCTGCACCTGCTGCGAGGGGGTGGCCATGGTGGAGTGGTTGTGCCAGCCGCCCGCGGCGGTGCCGTACGTGTCCTGTGCCGTGAGGGCTGTCTGCACCCAACACTTCATCGCCTCGCTGCTCAGCGTGAAGACGCGCCGGCCACGCTTGTCCACCTCCAACGCCAAGACAGCGGACCGGTGCGGCGAGTACACCGTCTGCGTCTCCGCGTGCTGCTTGCGCACCGCGTCGTACTCCCAGAAGCGCAGCAGCGGTGGGAGCACGGTGGAGGCGAAGGCCTCGTACGTGACGAGCGAGCGACCGTCGTTCACCACACCGACAAACCGAATCCCATGCCGCGGCGGGCTCGGGATCGTCTCCATCTGCGACGACACGTGCAGCGAGTAGATGGACTGCTGCGTGTAGGGGTCGCAGATACGCAGCACATTCGGCATCCCGCTGAGGATCACCGCCGGGCTACCGCGCCACTGCTCGACGACGAGGCCGGTGCACACGTCCTCCGCGGCCCACTCGATGCCCTCCGCCGATGCCGTCGTGCGCATCTGCAGCAGGTCGGCCACCGCGAGCGTCGAGGTGCCACACGACAGCAGCAACTGCGTTCCGGCGTCGCAGAACGGCGTGATGGCTTGCAGCGGGCCGAGCTGCACCTTCACCTTCTTGTGGCTGTACGACACGAGGTCCCACACGAGGAGCACGCCTTCGCGAGCACCGGTGTACACCGCACTGCCATCCACAGCGAAGGCCAGCGCCGTCAGCGGTGTGTGGTGCCAGTGGTCCGCGAAGCAGTGCTCCTCCTGAACCGCCACGTAGATGAGCAGCTCGCCTCGACTACCGCCGATGGCGACGGACGTGTCCGTCGGGCTGCAGGCTACGCTCTGGATCTGCGCGCCGACAATACGTGGCAGAAGCGGAGGGCAGGGAGGGCGGTGTGGCTGATGGGCGGAGAGGCGCTCCGTGAAGAGCGAGTAGAAGAACTCGCGCGCGTGCAGCGCCGCCACGACGATCAGTCCGGTGAGATGCCCGACGCACAGACACCCATGCGGCACGGCAGTTCGGAAGGCATGCACCACCACTGCCGACGGCGTGCCCGTCGCCGGCGTCGGCGCGGCGGTCCCACTAGTCAGCGCCGCCTCGTACACGGCCGCCTTGGTGAGCAGCACGGCGTAGAGCCGCGCCGCTTGCACGTGGAAGTGCGCTGCAACGACGACGCTCGAGGCTGCCGTGGTAGCGGCGCTCGCCTCCGCCCCGCTCGTGGACGCGCACTCGGCCGTGGCCCTCTCCGCGGCTGCGTCTGCGGCAGACGAGGTCGGCGACGGCTGTGGAAGTCGAATCGAGCTCGTCCGCACCAGCGACGGCGCGCCGCCCTCTACAGAGAACTGAAACCACGTGGCCTCCGCGTCGATGACGTGCAGCAGCGCCTTCCCTCCTGAGAGCACCTGCAAGTGTACACCGCACACGCGAGCACCATTAAGACGCTCTACACGGAACTTCCGCAGCGACTTGGGAGCGTAGAAGGCGACGGCGGTGTCCTCCGCCACACACACGACCTGCGAGCAGGCGGCGAAGCACTGCTGCATTGCTCCTACTCAGCTTCTCAAGTGTGTGTGTGTGATGTATGGCGCAAACGTGAGCGTATGTACGTATGTGTGTGTGTGTGTCTGTGTGGGTGTGTGTGTGCGTCGGTGTTTGGGGACTGTAGTGGGGAGGGATGGAGGGAGGGGTACCGATGCTAAGACTCGTAAGGGGAAGTGGAGAGAGAGAGGAGAGGGGGGCAGACGGAGTAGGCGGACGACGCACTTGCGCTGCACAACAGACACGCCAGGGCCGACCGGCGGTGAGGTAACCATTCACGGAGGTCCAGACGCGTCGCGACTCGACACATTCACCCGTAAGCTACCGCAGTCTTCCCTTGTCGCACCCGTCGCTCGTTGAGCCGCACGCAGAGCCACGTCAGCAAGTGCACACACACACACACACAGACACACCTCCAGACACCAGACACGTCGATCGGGGTACCCAATCATCTTCCTGTTGTTGTGTTCTTCCGGGGGGTTTTCTTTCTCTCTCTCTCTCTCCCTCGTGCTGACTTCTAAATCTGTGGCTCGTCGCCCGCTACTACACCGACACACACAAACGTGTGCTAACATGCGAAGGCGCGTGCGCGCCTCACGCAAGGAAGGGAAAAGGGAGATGAAGAAGAAGAAGAGAGGGAGGGAGAGACAACTTCGGCGCAGAGCTCACAGAGAGAGAGAGACAGAGAGGAAGGGAGACAGCACGTACACGGGGAGGTCGCCGCAACTCAGCCCCGTGAGCCTCCACGAACAGAACACACCACCCTGTGTGGAAGGAGGACACTAAAAAAAAAAAAAAAAGAAGTCCTGTTAGCCACACTTCAGCACTTCAGCACACACAAACACACACAAACAAGTGGGAAAACTCACAGGGACAGATAGAGAGAGAGAGCTGTCAGCGACGCCGGAGCTCTTGAGTCTCGCGATTACGGGACGGGGAGGTTTATTCCCTCATGCAGCGGGGTGCTGGATGACTTGCGCGGCGCCTGTCCGTGTGCTGGAGCATACGTGTCTCTGTGTGTGTGTGTGTGTGTCTCCGTGTATGATGGCGACTGCCTGTGTGCCTGTGTTACACGGGGCACACACACACACACACACACGTGTAGTCAGAGAGAAGTCACCGTAGCATATCAAGGCGGAGAGAGACGGAAGAGGGGGGGGGGAGGGAGACACAGGGAGCGTGTGTCCTCACGGACACTGGTCTCCCCATGCAACGCGCGTCTCCCTCCCTCCCCCCTCCTTCTTCTCACCCCTACGCCGCATCAGCGCCACCCGCTCCACCGTCCACGTGGTGCGCCGCCATGCGGTGCCCCCCCCCCCCCCCCCCCCCGGTGAGGACAGTCGGCGTCTACGCGGTGGCCGCGTAGGCAGGTCGCACGGCTGGGGTGCCGGTGCCGCCGTAGAGGTCGAAGCGATTGGCCGCGTTGAGGGGCTGCAGCTCCGTAGGATCGATCCCAACGACGTACACCGGCCGCTTCCACCCCCGGCAGCACGTGAAAATGAGAAGAATCAGAGCGGCACCGCTTATCAGCACCAGCACCGCACGCACCGGGTGCATCTTCGCGTAGGTCGCACCGGATCGATAGGCGCCGGTGCCGAAGGCCGTCAGACGCGCCCACGTCCCGTTCGTGTCGAACTCCATTCTCTCCCCTTCCTTGTCGCCGCGTCCGCCCTTGCCCTTGCCGTCCGGCGGCTTCGTCTTCGTCGGCGCCGTCGTGGTGGTGGTGGTGGTGGTGGTGTTCGTGGTGTTGGTTGTCGATACGTTGGCCGGATGCCGCGGCGTGGAGTTCTTGGGGGAGACCGGCACCGGCGCCGCGGAGGTTGGGGAGGACTCCTCAGTGGGCGACGCGTCCGTGTCCGAGGGTCCCGACCCGGCCTGCGCCGCCTCCTCGTTGGCGGCCTCCGACGCGGACGGGGTCAGAGACGCCTTCGGTGCTGTAGTGGACACGCTGTCGGTTGCGCCATCGCTTGCGTTGGCGCTTCCCGTGTGACGGGTCGTGTTGGGGTCCGACACGGGCGGCGCCGAAGGGGCGGCCGTGTCGCTGGCGGCGGCGGTGGCGGGAGGCGGCGGTGACGTGGTCGCGGTCGCGTTCGCGTCGTCGCGCGTGTCCTCGTCAAGCGCCGACGAGGACTCCGCCATGAAGACGGGGGAGTTGTGCACTACGTCGCTGCCGTAGAGCCGGCCATTCAGCTCCTCGGTGGAGTCCACCAGCACTCGTGTCGGCGCGGCCATCTGAGCCTCGGCGGGGGTGCTGTTGGCCGCGCCACGGCCCTTGCGGCTCCACGTGTCGTCCAGCGTGCCGTCCTTCCTGTCCCCGCCCACAGGGACGGATGCGTCGTCGAAGCGGAAGATGCGCCGCCCGTTCAGCGCCTGCGGCGGGCGGGCGTTGCCGTAGCGGTGGAAGTCGTTGGGCAGCAGTTCATCCATGGAGTCGCGCAGCTTGCCGACCGCCACGCGCGAGATGAGGATCGGAGACGTCATGACGACCCAGCGAACGTTCTCGGTGCACGGCGGGTGCGTCCGCGAGCCGTCGTACAGGAGGTAGCTCTCCCGCGGGGGCAGCAGGGATGTGATGGAGAGGTTCTCCGTCAAGAAGCAGGTCGTCATGGCGTGACGTTTGGGCAGCGAGCCATCGACGAGGATGTGGCGCAGCGCGCGCACCGACGTGCTGTTGACCGTTGCGGACGCCTTCAACATGACGGCCACCATGAGCAGGTCGCGCTTCTTCTCCTTCACCTCATCCGTGGTGAAGGAGAGGTGCATCTCGACGTCGGGCCGCAGCGTGCGGAACTTGTGCTCCGACGCCGCGTGGAAGTGCAGTCCTGTAAAGTAGAAGATGCGTGTGCTGTTCAGTGGGTCACGCACGGTGCACTCGCTCAGGTCCTCGGGCAGCAGACCCTGACGCTCGAAGCTCACCGTGTTCACAGCGCCTTCGTTCACGATGCGCATCTGCGTCTCCTCTCGCGGGAAGAGACACTTGGGCGACAGCTGAAGGCGTTGTAGCGGCACCGTCGTCACGACCTCGTCGGGGTTGACGTTGGCGAAGGAGATGGGACTCTGCCGGCTCCCCGTCTGACACAGCCGCGGCCACTTCTTGAGGTTCGTGTAGTCCCATGAGGGGCGGGAGTCGTCGAGCCAGTCGCGCACCAGCCCCGCCGTGCCGTAGTTGCCCTCCTTGTACGAGTGCTGCTCATCGAGTCCACGCACCACACCAGAGACGCCAAACACCACCAGCAGCACCGCCACGGCGCAGTGAAGCGCCAGCGTCGCCATCGCGTGCCCCTCGCCAACGTCCGTCGAATGAGACGGGGGACTCTTGATAAAATGAGAAGTGCGACGGATGTGAGAAGACGAGCAGCGAAGAGTAAAAAAAAAAAAAAAGAGGATGAGCTCCCCCAACGGCGGTGCAGTACGCGTTTGTGTTTGTGTGCGTGGAGAGAGAGAGAGGGGAGGAGGGGGTGTATGGGGAATAGGTGCGAGTGTTCGCAGCTCCTGCGACGTGCAAACTGCCGGCAAGTGCATACAGCAACGAGAAACACAACAGTGGACATATGTGTGTGTGTAACGGGAGACATCCAGGGTGAGTCGGGAGGAGAACAGGAGAGCAGAGCAGAGCGGAGCGAGACGGAGTGGGAGTGGGGGGGAGGGGATGGTCCATGATAGAGTCAGTGCATCTGCATACTGGTGTGTCTGTGTCAGTGTCTGTGGTTTTTTATTTTTTTTATTTTTGTGTGTGTATGAAGGTGGCGAAAAGGAAAAAAAAAAAAGGGTGTGCAGTAAGCACTGAGTGTCCGCTACGCGGCGTACAAGGGACTTCACCTCCCTTCACCTAACCCTCTCCCCTCAAACACTACTGCCCGGGGGATAACCACACACACACACACACACACACACACACACACACACATACACACCTGCCAGCTATGTGCGATGAGGTCGAGGATGCGAGACTGGAAAGGGGAGGAAGAGGTTTTGTGAGAGGCAAGGAGGACGCCACCATCCCAAGTACCGCACTAGCTCACATAAGCAGACCCGCACCCCTGCCCAGCCTTCCCAGCTCCGTTCACGACACCCCAAAGCACCAACACGATAACGTGTACACCGGCACAGAGGTAAATAGATTGATATAGATAGAGGGGGGTGAGAGAGCGTCACACCTATGTGTGTGTGTGTACTGGGGCACACAGACGCGTTCTCTAACGCGATGACGTGAGGGACGTACCGCCGTAGTCCTTCGGAGCACTGCCTGTCTTGCGCGACTCGAGGAACTGCTGGCGGGCAAGGTTGCCACGTGAGGCGAGCAGGCGGCTGGATGATGATGTGGCACTGCTGGGGCCCTCTGTGTGGGAGCTCTGCACGGACCAGGACGAGGGCACACCGGCCTTGCCCGGCATCTCCTCGTCATCGCCGTCGTCTCCCGCCGCATCGGCCGAGCTCTGCCGACTGCGCATGCACCAGTTGAGCAAGACGACGGTGGTCACGGACATGGTGGCGAAGAGCAGGAACCAGGCGAGGAGGTGCACCAGGGAGAGCTGCGACACCCGCTCCGACAGCGACGTTGTCGTCATCTTGTTCAGATCCTCCGTGAAGGGGGCGTCGGTGGTTGACCGCGCGGCTGTGATGTTGCTCTCGGCTGCCGCCGCGTCGGACGTCGTGTGCGTCGCGGCAGACGCGAGGTAGCTCGACGCGGCGCTCAGCGTCCTGTTCACTGCGTCCTTGGTAGCGTTCACGGCGCGGGTCGCCGTCGCCGACACCGACTGGTTGAGGTAGACGATCTGTGGCTTGAGAGGTCGCGCTGCCCGCGGCTGCGGTGGCGCCGTGTCCTCGACGATCGACCGGTGCAACATGCACGCCGTCACGTTCGTAGAACAGAGAATGAGGGGAAAGCAGGAGTGAGAAGGGTGGCGAGGGACGACGTCGTCGACTACCACCCGCCCGCGCATGCACACATACAAACACACGCACACGAGTTCACAGGCACAGACACAGACGCAGGCGCTAGCAGCGGAAGCTCTCCCTTTTTTTTTTCTCTGTTTGTTTGAATGAGGATTACAGCAGGAGACGAGGTCACACACGCTGTGCGATAGGAGGAGAGGAAGTAGAGGGAGAGGGGGGAAGTGCAGTGAGTGAAGACGTCCATGATGGCGGAGTGAGTGGTGAGCGAGGGTAATGTGCTCGGCACAGGAGTGTCAGCGACGACGCGCAACTGTTGCCAAGACACGACCAGCAGTGGTTCGAGACCGTGGCAGGACACTCGCTGCCGTATCCGCCATCCACGTCCGCAGGTGGCAGAGGAGATACGGAAAGAGAGAGAGAGAGGGGAGGGGAGGGCGGATGTGCACGATGGGCTCATGTCGTTCGCAGGTACGCCGCCAACGCCGTCGCCCCACGCACATGGATGAGGCGGCGAAGGGAGGGAGGGAGGGAAGAAGAAAGGGGGGGGGAGAGAGAGAACAGTGAATTCAGAGAAGCACGCGCGTGTGCGCGTGCGTTCTTTTTTTTTTTTTTGTTGTTGTTGTTGCTCTTGCGCTGAGAGTGCAACAGACAAAAGAGAGAGAGAGAGAGAGAGAGAAACGCAGACGATGACCACATCGTCCCTCGCCTCACCCGCATTGTTCGTTGTCCAAATCAGCGGGGGGGGGAGGGAGGCGGCGGAGCTGGCGTGGTCTGTCGTCTCACGAGCCTAGAGAGGGATGTTGCCGTGCTTCTTCCACGGGTTGCGCAGCTGCTTGCGGGAGAGGCGCTCGAGGTCCTCGCAGATGCGCAGGCGAGACTCGCTGGGGTCGATGACCGCGTCGACGAAGCCCTTGCGTGCGGCGGACAAGGGAGTGCAGAAGGCCTTCTCGTACTCGGCCACGCGCTGCGCCTGCTGCTCCGGCGTCTCCTTCGAGTAGAGCAGCTTGCAGGCACCGGCGGCGCCCATGACGGCGATCTCGGCCCGGGGCCACGCGTAGTTGCTGTCGCCGCGAAGATGCTTCGAGCTCATCACGTCGTAAGCGCCGCCGTACGCCTTGCGCGTGATGATGGTGATCTTTGGCACCGTCGCCTCTGCATACGCGTACAGCAGCTTCGCGCCGTGGCGGATGATGCCGCCGTACTCCTGCTGCACACCGGGCAGGAAGCCGGGCACGTCCACGAAGGTGAGGATGGGGATGTTGAAGGCGTCGGCGAAGCGGACCATGCGCGCTGCCTTGACGGAGGAGTCGATGTCCAGCACACCCGCCTGCACCTTGGGCTGGTTCGCGATGACGCAAACGGAGCGACCCTCGACACGGGCGAAGCCGCAGATGATGTTCTTGGCGAATTGCGGTTGAATCTCGAAGAAGGAGTCGTTGTCGATCACGGGGAGGATGGCGTCGCGCATGTCGTACGCCTCCTTCACCTCCATCGGCACAACCGTGTTGAGCGAGGACACATCGCGGTGGCGGTTGTCGACCGTCGGCACGATCGGCGCGGCGTCGCGGTTGCTCAGGGGGAGGTACGAGTAGAGACGGCGAAGCTGTGCCAGTGCCACGATGTCGTTGGGGAACGTGCCGGCCGACACGCCGGACTTGGTCGCGTGCACGCGCGGGCCGCCAAGCTCGTCCTTGGTCACCCGCTTGCCACCCACGGCGCTCACCACCTCCGGGCCGGTGACGAACATGTAGGAGGAGTTGTCCACCATGAAGGTGAAGTCGGTGATGGCGGGGGAGTAGACGGCGCCGCCGGCGCAGGGCCCCATGATGACAGAGATCTGCGGGATCACGCCGGAGAAGAGCGTGTTGCGGAGGAAGATGTCGGCGTACCCGGCGAGCGAGTCCACACCCTCCTGGATGCGCGCGCCGCCGGAGTCGTTGAAGCCGATCAGCGGCACGCCTATCTTGGCCGCTTCGTCCATGACGCGCACGACCTTGGCCGCGTTGGACCGCGACAGCGACCCGCCCAGAACCGTGAAGTCGTGTGAGAAGAGGAAGACGGGCCGGCCGAACACCTTGCCAGTCCCCGTGATGAAGCCGTCACCGGCGACCCTCTTCTTCTCCATGCCGAAGGTGTGGCACTCGTGCTCCACGAGCGCGTCCCGCTCGCGGAAGGTGCCTGGGTCGCAGAACAGCTGGACACGCTCCATAGCGGTGAGTCGCTGCTTCTTGTGACGCGCCTCCTCCGCCGCGGTGGGGGTGTGCGTGTGGCGGTCAAACTCCTGCATCAGCTGCGACGTGCTCACACATGCGGCACCGCCGCCCATGGCAGCAGCCGCCGCCGCCGCTGACACAGCGAACCGGCGCATTTTGCCTCGAACTTGATGGCCACCACTGGACACACAACACAGCTGAGTCGGTGTCGACGCCTGGGGGAGGGGGGGAAGGGAGGGAAGGGAGGGAAGGGAGGGAAGGGAGGGATGGGCTGTCTTCCTGATCGGCACTGTCCAACCCTTGTGGCGCGACGGAGCGAGGCCCCTGTGCGTGCGTGTGTGTGTGCGTGTATTGAGGGGAGAGAAGCGATGGAGGTGAGGCGGGGTCGAGGCAGACCCAATCAAGGGAGAGCTGCGCGGTGCTCGCACGCACGTACGCGTTGAGGGAGACGAGTGCGGACGAAGGTGAGAGAGAGGAAGAAAAGAAGAAAAGAAGAGAGGCGTAGAGAGGGAGAGAGACAGCAGCGTGAGGAAGTGGCGAAAGAACACAAGAGAGGGAGAGAGACGAGTGCAGCGATGGCGAGGTGAGTGAGTGAGTGAGGTGAGTGGGTGAAAGTCAAAGAAAACACAAAGCGAGCAAAGAAAAGGTGGGTAGAGAGGAATGACGTTTGTGACTGTGTGACTGTGTATGTGTGTGTGCGCTGCACGTGGAGGAGGAAAAAAAAAAAGCCGAGTGCGTGGGAAGAGAGTGCTTCGTGCGCAGCAGTCCGTATCTGTGTGTGTGGCAGGTGTGGAAGATGTGGGAGTGCAAAGGTAGTGGTGGTGTAAGGGACAGTGTAGAAAAGTGCCCCAGCAGGCACAGACTGCTGTTGAGGGGGATATGTGGGTTGACGTAGTGCGGCGACAGACGACCTGCCGCGCCTTCCACCTGCAGCCCTGCGTCGTGTACACCGCCCTCCCTGACCGCTCTCTCTCTCTCTCGCTTTCTTCGCAACCCCTTCCGCTCCGTTTCCATGGCGCTGTGCAGACACACAGAGAGAGAGAGAGAGACGGATGCGCGTTGCTGCGTGTGTGCTTGTGTAGCTCTGCACTCCGGTGCAGAAAGCGAGGGGAAGGGGCTACCTGCATAGACCAGCGATGCAGAGAGAGAGAGAGCCATAGATGGCGACATCAGCCGCGGCAGCCTTACCCACCCCTCCCTCACACACACACACACACAAACCTTTCATCTGTGGCGAGAGACCCGCACAGGGCAGTGGTGGAGGTGAGACAGCGAGACGAGGAGATGGAGAGAGAGGGAGGGAGGGAGGGAGAGGAGGAGGAGGATGAGACGCTCAAGGCGATGACTGTTGCTGTTGTTTTTTTTTTTTTCTTTTTTTGGGGGAAAGACAGACGCACACGCATCTGCGCGCACACAGACACGCGCGACGCACCAGACAAGGGAAGGAAGAGGACGCAGACGGAGGCGTAGACGGACACAGGGGCGCGAGCATCACCAAAGGAAGACATCGAGGTACGCATTCAGATACAGCCGAAGAACAAGTGGGGAGACAGAGACACACGGAGGTTGGGTTTGGCGGGGGGGGGAGTGGGGAGGTAGACATACAGACACATGCGTCACGCGCACGTGAAACGGAGAGAGAGAGAGAAAGAGAGAGACAGGTAGTGGGGTGGGAAGAGAGAGAGAAAGAGGAAAGATGGGGAGAGGGAGGCAACAAGTAGTCACAAGACTACGCTCGACCACGGCTCGAGGCGCTGCACACACAAACACACACACAAACACATAGTAATAGTATTTAAGAACAAACGGGACCCACAACAACAACAACACACAGGTTTGGTGGACGACGAGAGCGAGCAGGAGAAAGAGAGACAACTGTGTGGTGCCTCGCGCGCGACCTCCTCCTCCGCCCTCTCCCATGTCGTCCATCCTCTCCACCTCTCTCTCCCCTCTTTCCCCTCTGCTTCACCAGTTATCCACTCCTTCCCAGGTCATCATAAACGTGTGGCTCACACACGCACACACACACACAAACAGACACAAACAGACATGCGCGCAGAGACAGATAGACAGGCGCTGAAAAGGAGAGACAAGAATGGACACAGGTGGACACGCTCGTCCTCCAGCAAACATCTCAACAAATCGAAAAAAAAAAAAAACATGTACCGAATCCTACCTACGAGAGAGACACACACACACACGCGTAGAGAGAGTGTGTGTGAGAGGGGGACAAGAGAGAACGGGTGCGAGGGCATACAGCAGAACATAATACACACACACACACACACTGAGATACAGGTTTAGTTTTGGGGGACGGGGAGGGGAAGGGAGAGAGGGAGGAAGGGAGAGGGGGAGAGCAGGCCACTCATGATAACGTGAGGTCACAAGAACCAAAAAAATGAAAGGCAGAAGTGAAGCAAAGACATTCCTTGCATGCCGTGAGAAAGGGAAAACAAAAGAACAGAGTGACTTCCCCCCTGCCGCCGCCGCCGCCCTCTCGACCGCAGTCGTGAAAACACACGCACACACACATATCACACTGGCATCACTCCCCTCCCTCACACCTCGCCTCGCGAGCGTATCATTGCACGTCAACACCACACCGCGCATCTACGCAACACAAAGGCACCCTCTCGCATCAACGCACACATCCCACACAGGTCCAGTGGATGGACGACACTCGTACACAAGGAGGCCGCAGAGACACACGCAGCCTGAGAACGCACATTCACACACACACACACAGACACATACCTGACATACTCGTTAAAAGGCCAGCCTACCGACAGACAAGAGAGAGACAGAGACACTGTTGAAGAGAGCAGCAACGGTTGCATTCCTTGTAGAAGAGAACACAGAGGAGCAGAACAAAACCGGAAACTAACGAAATGTACACACAAACACACAAAAAAAAGAGGCAGAACAATAAAAAAAAAACAGGAAACAACAACAAGCACAAAGCACGCGAACAAACAGCACACACAGTGAAGAAGAGCAAGAGACGGGGGAGAAACATAGGGACACGCACAGACGAGTACTTCAGCCAACAACCGGAACACTGGAAAAAAAAAGAAAAAAAACCACGAGGCAGCTGAAAAAGGAGAAGAAAAAAAAAAGAGAGAATGAATGAGGTGGTGCAGTTTGAAGCTGCGTGCACACGTTGTCTGCTGAGTATTGCTGTGAGTGTCAATCATGGGTGCGTGAGCAGCGATGGAGGTGAGCGTGAGAAGAGCTTGAAGAGCAGGGCTGGGCAGGCGCGAGGGGGAGAGCTTTGCCGAACGTCTGTATAGAGGACCTCAAAGAAATGGACAAGGCACGCGATGTGAAGCCGACAAAGGAAAGAGAGAGGGGGGGGGGCAGTACAACACGATGCACACGTTTCAAGTGGCGCCAAGAGCGGTTCCTCGATCATGTCCTCCTCTCCGTCTCACCCGCCCCTCCACCACATCACCGTGCTCGCCCACCAACAAAAGGCGAGCATCAGAGGACGAGGAATGAAAAGGAAAAAAAAAAAACGAGAAATGCATCGCAAGTGATGTGCGACTCAGCGGGGCCACGGCACACGCACACACACACACACGTATCGACACACGTTGGCGCGCTTCCACATATATTAAACAAGCGCGAAATAAAACGCGGGCGAGAGAAGAGAGCAAAAAAAGAAAAAAAAAAAGGGTGAAAAGGAAAGAAAAAAAAAGACAAGTGCTGGAGAAGCAAGAAAAAGGAACTGAAAAAAAAAAGAAAGTGAAGTACACAGTTCGTCTGCGGCACCGCAGATTCCGTTTTGCATGCATCTCATGCGGAAGAGAAGAGAACAGGCAGACCAACCGCACAACTATCAGAGACACAAAGAGGGAGAGAAAGAGGAGAGATGACGTCGACACACGGGCGAGGGGGGAGGGTAGGGTAGACGCGCCAGTTGTAGAAGTACCAAGAAACACACCACCAAAAGACAAAGAAACCAAAGGAAATGAAATGAAATGAGATGGCAAAAAAAGAAAAAAAGGAGCTGAAAAAAAAAACAGAAAAAAAAAACAGGAAGAGCAGCAACTCAGAACCCACACAAACTGAGACACGTGTGAAACAGGGAGACGAGAGGCAGACACACGTGCACTCTGGAACACACGGAGAGAGAGATGATGATGACGATGACAACCAAACAGCTGCGGTTGACACTACGCTACGTGCACCACACTCCGGAAGCATGGACAGAGAGAGAGAGGGCAGGGGGAGACACGAGCAGCGCCGAGCGGGACGCGGCAGGTAGAAGACGGCAGCGCAATCGTAGCGCATGATAAGAGAGGGAGAGAGACGAGGTGGGGAGAGAGGGAGTCTGGGCAGCGTGCATCGCTTGAGCAAGGTGGATGCCTGCCTGTGTATGTGTGTGTGTGTGACTGTGTGTGTGTCTGTGCTCTGGAAACCACGAGTGCAGCGACGGTGTCAACTTGCCGGAGAAGAGGAGAAGCGACGAGGCAGGCGAGGGAGGAAGGGAGGGAGGTGTGATGGAGACGGAGACAACAGGAAGAAAGGAGAACGCGTGGAAAGCTGAGAGAGATACACACATAACACACGCACACAGGAGAACGACGGGGGATGTGAGCCAGCGGCGAGTCGCAACGAAGAGAGGGAAGGAGGGGAAAGAGAAGAGTCAACAGCACAAGCAAGAGGACGCACTGAAGGGGACACAACACGCACCACGGTGGGACATGACGGAGGAGAGATGAGACTCAGAGAGGGACAAGGAGGGAGAGAGGCAGGGGGAGAGCGAGGAGGAAGAGGAGGACGTACGCCGGTGTCCTCCTAATGAAAAAAAAAAAAAAGTGGCTACTGTTTGTCTTGATTGGCGTGGCATTACACTAGGAACAAGGGAGCAGTGCGAAGAGACACAAACACACACACAAACACACAAACACGAACACCCAAACAAACACACACAAAACAACAAAAAAAGAGGAAGCGAAGGAATGGCGAGAGGAGGAGGAGGAGGAGAAGAAAAGAGAGAGAAAGGAGACAACGAAGGAAGCCCATCACCATCAGTGTGTATCAATCAGCGCAGCGACACCCACGCGGGAAGCCGCCACTGCTTCGCCCCGTGCCGCTGTGCGTGGCCGGGAGAGGGGGGAAAAAAAAAAGAGGAGGAGCACGTCGTGCAACTCGTATCCATGCACGGGGGAGAGGCGTTGAGGCACAGGGTACCTACACACGGAGAAAGAGAGAGAGGCAGACACACAGGCAGTAAAAGAAAACGCACAAAGACAGTCACCAGTACAGAGGACGCTGCTGACCACTGACAACACAGGGTGCACCGCGCACAGCGACAGGCAGAAAACGAAGGAGACCAGCCTCCCAGTGCCGTGTCGACCGACACAGGGAGACAGAGGCGGGGGATGTGGGGATGCTGGTGTGCGTGTATGTGCGTGCACTTGTGTGTGGGGGAGAGTGTCAGGGAGAAGGAGTGCTTGCACCCCGATCCTCGCACACACACACACACACAAACACACACACACACACACATACACAGACGTACAAGATGGGAGACAGAGAGAGAAGGGGCGTGGTGCTCTTGAGTCAGCGGTGGTGGCAGAGGAGGAGGAGGAGGGGAGAGAAGAAGAAGAAGGAAACGGAGAAAGACAGTTCATCGGAGAATGGGGATGTAGAGGAGGAGGCGGAGGAGATAAAAGAGAGAAAAAGAAAGAGACACACACACACACGGATGAGAGAGAGAGCACGTACACGAGACAGCAATCACATACACACACACACACACACATATGCGCGTGTGGCCTGTGAGAGAGAAAAACAGGAAAGGGGGAGTACGAGAGACAAAAAAAAAAAAGACAGTGGTTACAACCTGAGTTTCGCCACTCGCCCTCCACTCCCAGCCCCCCTCCTGACTCTTCCGCTTGCATCTTTTTTTTTTTTTTTTTTTTTTTTGGTGAAGCCCTCTCTTCCTGCGCAGTGCTTTTTTTTTTTTTTTTTCGGTTGTTGTTGCTGTTAAAGGTTGCCACATTACCGTGCTCTTGCTCATCGCGGTCGTGGTGGAGGTGCAACTGTGTTGGGCTGTGAAAGGAGGACGGGAGATACTGCACGGCGGGAGGATGAAACGGAGGGAGAGAAAAAAGGAGAGTGATGGACGGTACACAGTTTTGAGCTGCACAGAGCAACAATGAAACATGGCGGAACACGCACACATACACGTGCACACACACACACACACACACGTCCACACACAGAGAGAGGGGGAGGACATCGAGCAGGTAAAAGGAGGCAATAGAAAAAAAAAAAAAAAGAGAGACATGCTGCTCAGCAACGGAGCCTCCGCCAGGACAGCCCCTCCTTTCCTCTCCCCCCTCACCACCGACAAGCCGGGAGACGGCCTCGGGTGTGAGTGAATGTGTGTGCGAGCTTGTGTGGTGCACCACGGGCACACTACTACGCATGAGGGGTGGCACGTTGATCAGCGCATCGTCGACGAGAGAAGATGAGTGGGAGCCGGTGAGCGCAGAGAGAGAGAAAGAGAGAGACGACGACGACACCGGGAGGGGGACCTCGTCTCCTCTACGCGGCGTCGTAGGCCGGCCAGGCCATGGTGAGCACCTCCTTCTTGGACACGTGGCGCAGTGTGCGGAGTCGCAGATTTGCGGCCGACTCTGCGAAGGTGCGCACCATCACATTCGGCCGCGTCGTCTCGGACCGGGTGCAGTTGTTCGGTGTCATGAGCGAGGCCAACTCGAAGAGGGATATGCAGATGTGGTACGTCCCTGGCACACCTTGACGTGGTGCGCTCATAATCTGCTGGAGACAGGAGTGGAACGGCGCCTCGTTGTCGTGGAGACCAGCGGGGCTGTCCTCCGCCGTGACAAAGTCGAGGTGGCTGCTCACGCGCTCCACTACCTTCGGCCACATGGAGCAGCAGATCATGATCGAGTTGGATTTGGCCTTTTCGTAGTACTCCTGGAAGACGTCGAAGGTGAGCTGGTCGCTGTCCTCGGACGAGAAGCTGCGAGAGAGAGTGGAGTAACACGTCATGAGCAGATCTCTCACCTCCCGGCGCTGCGCACGCACCACCTCGGCCGTGGGGAGCCACCGATACTGCAGCACCGCCTCCTGTGCGGGGAGCACACTGCTCACCATGCGCGACATCATCCGCACGGCGATGCGCACGCATGCCGCGGTCACGATAGGACGCGTGTCCTCCGCCACGCACTGCGGCGCCGGGGACACGTCGGCCGGGTCCTCCTCCTGCGGGCGGCCGGCGCTACAGCTGGACACGTACTGGTCCAGCAGGCGATGCACCACCGGCACGGCATCGCGCCACCGCCCCCGCTGCGTGCACTCCACCCAGTGGTGCTCCACCCACGCCTTCGACTTGCAGCTCTCGCTGCAGTAGAGGGCGTTGCAGTTGCTATCGCATGGCACAGGGTGAACAACGACGTGGAGGGAGTTGAGCAGCTGCTTTGTGAGCCCGGGGATCTGCTCCGTCACCTGCGCCTCATCCACGAAGGGGCGGCCGCAGTGACAGCACAGAGGGCAGCGCCGCCGCCCGCTCACGACCCGGTACATGCCGCTGGAGAGCGGGAACACACAGCTGGAGGCCTCCTTCATCACAATTTCGTTGGCGTCAATGTTCTGCGCCGCCACCGCCATCGCACGCTTCATCGTGTCGTCGTACGCGATGCGCATCTTGTTGTACCGCTTCGTGCGTCCTTCATAGAGCATCGCCACGGAGTTGCCCTCCAGCAGGTTGCGCACCACCATGCTGGAGCTGTCGTACTTGAGCGCCGTCGCGTACATCTTCTGCGCGTCTACGAACTTCTTCATGCTGCGCAGCACATTCCCGGTGCGTATGTAGCCTACACTCTCGCGTGGGACGAGGTGCACGACACGGTTTGCATCCTCCAGCGCACGCTCCTTCTCGCCCACGAGGAGGTAGGCCACCGAGCGGCTGCTGCGCACCCGCGCCTCCTCCTCCGGCATCTCCTCCAGCGCTCGGTTGTAGTAGCGCAGCGCCGCCTCACAGTTCCGCTTGCTGATCTCCGCCGTCCCCTTCTTCATGTACGCCATGAAGCTGCGCCGGCGGGCGTCATCGACGGAGCTGACGACCGCGGCGGCGCTGCGCGCGGGCTTCAGCGCCGTCAGTGCGCCGTTGTTGCCGACCGGCGCCGAGGCCGCGACGTTCGCCTCCACGGCGGTGCTGTCGGCCTCCACCGCCTTCGTCGTCGCCGCCGCCGCGCCGGGCTGAACGGGTTTGCTGAGGATGTCGTCCGCGTTGTCCTCCAGCTCGAGGCCTGAGAGGCCGCTGCGGATGCTAGAGTAGTAGCGCGTCGCCTTCACCTTCGGCTCGCTGAGACAGGCGCGATACAGGGTGCACCCAACACGCTCGAAGCCGTCGATGTCGTTGCACAGCACAAATGTGTAGTCGCCGGTGTGACGGTCCACTCGCACACGGCGCCGCGGAACGGCAAAGACGGCCTCCATGATGGGCTCCCAGTGACTGCTCTCTTGCGCGATCTTGGCGAACTCGACGTCGCGGAGCTCCACTTCACACCCGAGCGGGTAGTCCTCCGCTGCCGGGGCCATGGGGCGATCCTCTAAGTTGCTGGCCGCGAAGAACGGCATATCTGGGATATCCCCGTCATCCTCCGGACAGAGGGAGATGAGGTTGTCCTCCTCCGCGGTCGCTGAAACGTCCATGAACATGGCCGGGCTCCTGCGCCGTCGCAGGACGCACGCTCCGACCCTCCTCTGCACACACACACACACACACACACACACACACACGTACACGTACACGTACACGCACCGACACACGTGCACGCACCGACACGGGCGGGAGATGCAGTGGTTTGAATTCGCGATACGCGCACAACAACTCACACAAAACGAAGACGCACACACGCACACACACAAAAAAAAAAAAAAACACAGTGGAAGAGAAGAAGAGAGGGAAGAAGAAAAAAAAGCAAAAAAGAGGACGATGACAGCACACGGAGGGGACACAGACACACAAAACACAAACACACAGAAAGAAAAAAAAAAAAAGAAGGGCTGAAAGATCGGTGGTGCGGCTGTGTGTGATCTCGACACGGATCACCTGAGTTGCTGACCACCTTCTCGCGCACTGGAGTTCGCTTCCGCGAGCACCTGTATGTCACCGTATCACCACTGCACACACACACACACACACACACAAGAGTTTTGATGTGCCTCTGCGTGGAAGGCGTGTGAGCTACCTAGTGGAATATGTATGAAAGTGAACCTATGTGGATGTGTGTCACTGGAGAAGCGCCAAAGCGCACGCACACGCAGCCACACGCTCTCCACCAACGCTCGTGCAGCGGGACGGCCTCCACTTGTCGACGTATGCGTTCAGCGTGAGAAGAAGACGGGAGGCAAGAAAAAAAAAAAAAAGGCACTACAGAACAAGAAGAAGATATGAGGGGGGGGAGGGGGGGGGGAGACAAACGAGAGAGAGAGAGTCGGCAACGCGTGAGCAGCAATCACGGCAGCGCACGGCAGCACTCCCTTCACAAGGAAACAGAGAAACGACGTGAGAGAGAGAGAGGAAAGGAAGGGAGGGAGGGAGGGGGAGGATGGACCAGGAAGAGCACACAAGTGGAACAAGACAATCAGAGCCAATCACACACACACACACGCAGGAAAGAAAAGAAAAGAAAAGAGCAGTGCAACTTGTGTCTATGTATGAAAGTGGACGTTGTTTAATTTGTATAGGTGTGAGGGAAGTGTGTGGGTGTGTGTGGGTGTGTAAGAGTGAAGAGGAGGTTGTGGATGGTGAAGAGAAAGAGCGGGCGCGTGCTTCTAACGCGATAGGACGTAGGAGGAGCAAAAAAAAAAAAAAAAAGACGAGGAAGGAAACACAGAGGAAGCAGAATCACCACGTCACCCGCAGAAGAGAAACACGTTCACACACAAACAGAAGTACACACACACACACACACACACACACACACACACACGCAAACACACGAACACGAACACGCAAACACACGAACACAAGCACACAGATACACACGCACACACACAGGTTCACACGCGCACGACCACGACCGGGGTGGAAGCGGGGAGGAAGGGAGGGAGGAGGATAGCGTCGAGTGGGGACGGTGCGGAGAGACCGGAAACAACCGTGGCAGTGAACAGATACAGGGAGAGAGAGAGAAAGAGAAAGAGAGAGCAGTTCAGTGTGCCGGCCGGCGGGTCAGAACGTGAGATCTCGCGAGTTACACAGAAAGAGAAGGGCGGAGAAGGACTCGAAGAGGGACGGACGGACACACACACACAGATATATGAAGAGAGAGAGAAGCAACGTCAGCAGGAATGGATGGTCGAGGAGAGAGAGAGAGAGAAACTACACAAAAATGTATCGCCACGGTGAATGTCCACAACAGTAGCCACAACTACACAGGAAATGGAGAAGACACACGCACACACACGCACAGGAATCCAGTAGGGTAAAACGAGGAGAAAAACAAAAAAAAAGAAAAAAGAAAGAAGAGAAGAGACTGAATGGGGGGTGCGACGACAGAGGCAGACGAGTTCGCTTGCACCGTCCCAAGACAGACAGCACAAAAAAAAAAAAAAAAAGCGTCTCTACCCACGGCGAGAGTGAGAGTGAGGTGGGGAGACGAACACACACAGCGAGAGAGAGAGGCACGCAAAAAGAGCACAACGAAATGAAAAAAAGAAAGAAAAAAAGAGAGAAGAAAAAGAAGGAAAGGAAAAAAAAAAAAAGACGACCCGATGAATGATGATGTGAGTGCAGGCGGTGGGGAGGGTAAGGGGAAGGAGGCACACAAGCACTCGCACACACACCCAACAGAGAGGTCACAAAGAAGATAAGAAAGCACCGATGCCGACACCGCACGACGACACCTGGAAAAGTCGAAGGAGGCGAGACTTGTTGCAAGACGTCAACACCTCTCACAAAAAAAAAAAAAAGACGAACAAGAACAACAGGCCAACAGCACACACAATGAAATCACGCACCGCGGAGTAGGAAGAGGAGGAGGCGAATGCACAGATAGGACAATTTGAGCGAGTGAGAAAAAAAAAAAAAAAGAAATGTGAAGCAGATGCAACAGCGCGAAACACACACACACACACACACACACACACACGTCGACAAAGAGGAGATACAGCTGTTGTGCGACCCACCGTAGTGGTAGTAGCAGTGGTGTTTCCAGTGGCTGTGTAGAGTCGGCAGCGACTACTTCCTTTCACTACACTTGTTCTTTTCCTTTTTTTTTTTCTTTCTTTCGTATGAGTGCGAGTTTTTTTGTGCGTGTGTGTCGATGGTCTCTCTTCGAGTCCGAGACGGTCAGGCAGAGTGGGGTAGGGTGTGTGTGTGTGTCTGTGTGTGTGGAGAGTGTGAAGAGAGAGAGAGAGAGCGAAAAGAAAGCGCACCGAAGAGAGGCAGAGAGAGACAGAGAGAGAGAAACAAACAAACACAAAATGGCGCAAGCGGAGACGGAAGAAAAAAAGAAGAAAAAAACAACAACAACAGAAAAGACACACAGCAACAACAACAACAGAAAAAGAAAGACAAAGGCGAGTCGGAGAAGAGCGAAAAAAAAAAAAAAAAAAACAGCACAAACGAGCGCGTAGTACGCTGAACAAGAACGGACGCCCAACAGACACAAACGCGCGCTCCACTGTACTTGCAGAGCACCTTCGCACGCGGCACGCACGCAAAGACACTGCAATGAGGGAGACAGCAGACGGCACACAAACACACAAAAAAAACAACAAGACGGGAGGGACTGGCAAGTACCAGCTGATCTGAAACAGACGGAGTAGGGAGACAACGAGAGAGAGAGCTGGAGAAGGACGCAGAAACAGAGACACACACACACACACACACGGGCACCAGTGCGTGATCACGCTCCGATGGCAATGAAGGACAGAACGGTGGGGAGGTAAAAGAAGAGGGAAGGTGGGGGGGGTGTAGGAGTCGCAGACACCACTCGTTACGCTCGCCTATGTTGGATCGCTTCAAATGTCTCTGCGGCACTCTATCACTCTCCTTTTTTTTTTTTTTTTTTTTGGGGGGGGGGAGACGCGGTTCTGACGCGGGGG